>JAQZBX010102256.1:0-11182 GCA_029593785.1 Cabassous unicinctus | reverse complement strand
CACTTTCTTTGTTCCCCAGATGTAAATATTTCCTTCCCAACTATGCTATTCATTTATGAGAAAACAGGTACTCAAACAAATTACATGACATTCTTTAGGTGGAAAGATATCTTTGTGTACCTTATGGTTTTTGCTCAACAATATATCTTGGTAATTTCAGAAAGGATTTTAAAATTTAGCCAATAAGCATCTATGAAAATATTCCACCCCATTTGAATGAAGGAAATGCAAATTAAAAAATGAGATAGCCATTTTCTCTTCAGTTTCATGAAAATAATATTAGAAAGATACTCCAGTTAAAATTTTAATGATGAATTTGGGACTAAGCATGTAATCTAATGAAATTACTCCAAAGAGCATTCAAAATGAAATTTAATGCCCCATTGTGAAAATTTAGATAATAAAAATGATAAAAACACCTAACAATAATAGAATGTCCATAACATGTGATAGGTTCTTATTATGGAAAATGAGGCAGAAATTTAAATGTTGAGTCTACCTGGAGCATCTTTCTTCTTTTTTAATACATGCATTTATGCCTATGAACTTCCCTCTCAGTACAGCATTGGTTGCATCCCACAGATTTTGATATGTTGTGTTGTCATTTTCATTCGTTTGAAGGTACTTTCTGATTTCTTTTGAGATTTCCACCTTGACCCACTCTTTATCTAAGAGTGTGTTGTTTATCTTCCATATCTTTGTGCCTAATCTGATTCTCTGTCCCTCACTGATTTCCAATTTCATTCCAATGTGTTCAGAGAAATTACTTTGTGTAATCTCAATCTTTCTGAATTCATTGAGATTTGTTCTGTGGCCTAACATGTAGTCCATCTTGGAGCATGATCCATGTGCACTTGAGAAGAATGTATATCTTGCAGTATTTGGGTGTAGTGTTCTGTATATGTCTATTAGGTCCAGGTCCTCTAATGTATTATTGAGAGTCTTTGTTTCTTTCTTGATTCTCTGTCTAGATGTTCTGTCTAATGGTGATAATGGTGTATTAAAGTTCCCCACTATAATTGTAGAGGCATTTATTTCTCCACTTAGTTTTTTCCATGTTTGTCTCATGTATTTTGAGGCACTCTGATTAGTTGCATAAATGCTTATGATTGTTCTCTCTTCTTGAAAGATTACCCCTTTTACTAATATAGTGTCCGTCTTTGTCTTTTACAATATTTTTGCATTCAAACTCTATTTTGTCCCATATTATGATAGCTTCTCCTGTCCTTTTTAGGTTATTGTTAGTTTGTAAAATTGTTTTCCGGCCATTCACTTTCGGCATCCTTGAATCCCTGAATCTAAGGTGGGTTTGTTGTAGACAGCATATAGATGGATCATATTTCCTTATCCATGCTGCCAATCTGTGTCTCTTGACTGGTGAGTTTAGTCCAATAACATTCAATGTTCTTACTCTCAATGAATTTCTTACCTCTGCCATATTTTCTTTTGGGTTTATGTATGTCAAATGTTGTTTTTATTTCTGTTCTACTCTCTGTTCTACTATCTGTTTGATTTCAGATGTACTGTCTTCAACATCAGTAATTATTTCTTCTGCCAGTTCCAATCTGCTGTTAAGTTATTGTAGCATCTTTTTTTTCCCCGACTTTATTTTGTACATTTAATAATTGAAAATATAAACAATTAAAAACTAAAAAGTAAACACAGATGAATAAATATATACATTTCTCAATTATATGTACTGGATACATATAAAATTTATTTTGAATGAAACAATATGTTCCACCATATTTCTGTTTCATAGTAATGCATTTATACATTATTTGTCCTTTTGTGTCTGGCTTACTTCACTCAACATAATGTCCTCCAGGTTCAACCATATTTTTATATGCTTTACTGCTAAGGGAATTGTCGGGACCATAACCCCCCCTTCAGCAGAAACCCACAGCTTTAGGAAAATAAACTCCCCTCAGTCCCTGATCCCTCTCTCCCCATGGAATCCATGTCAGGAAGATAAACACCCCAGTCTGCCCCTTTGATTTGAAATTTACATTTCTATACAGATAATATCTCCTTTCCTCCCTAATGGCCTTAACTGCTTTTAGAAAGATAAGCTAACTGTGCATCTCTGTCTTTGTAACCCTGCCTGCCTGCTTGCTCAGGAATTTGCCTCCTTGCTGTACCTATATAAACTTATGAAAATCAGAAAACAGGGCTCAGAATTTGGAGAGTGTACTCTTCTCTGGGCCCGTGCATAATAAAACTTTGTTCATCCATACTTCCAAGAGTGCCATTTGCATTACTTTCTGCTGGCCACAACAATTGGTTTCCTGACCGGGAAAGAGCCAATCGAGCAGGCCCATTGTGCCTTTGACTTGGGGCTGAAAGGTACAGCCAACTGTGATCTCTGAGCAAGTGAGGTGAGGGCCACCTGTCCTCTTGATGGGACCTCCTTCTGAAGTGGTCCCCGCAGGCCATGTCCCTATACCCTAGCCTGACTCAGTGGGGAGGCAGACTGAACAGTGCCAGAAGACTCCAGAAAGGTAAGGCCCGAGTGCCAAGTCCTCAATCAGGCTCATCTCTGGACGGAAGAATAGACTGATCACCTCCTAATATCTCGAGTACCAAGATTCCATTATAGGACAATCCTTGTGGGAGGGACTGCATAACTTCTGAGTGACTGTGAGTAAGTGAGGACAGCCGAAGCTTGCATCTACTGTACCAGTCTGCAACTCCAAAGTGTTTTGCTATGGAGCCCACTTGGGCCCTAACCTGTTTTCTGTGGCTATGTCATATGGCATAATGGCCACGAAGATTAGCCTAAATTCTCACGAGAGACATGGACAGGCTGGCACCAGAATGGCCTTGAAAGAGGCAACCTGTTCCCTTGTCTGTCTCACACAACCACCTCAGGGTGTGGATTCAAAACTGTTAATCCCTGTGGGAGGGACTGCATAACCTCTGAGTGACTACATGAGTGAGTGAGGACAGCAGAGGCTTGCATCTGTCAGTCTGTGACTCCAAAGTGTTATGCTATGGAGCCCATGTGGACCCTAACCTGTTTTCTGCATCTATGCCATAGACATAATGGCCACCCCAAAATTTACCCAGGCACCTTAGCTAAGGCAAGGTCCAGTTCTCATGAGAGATGCAGACAGGTGGACATCTGAGTGTCTTTGAAAGATGTGACCCCTTTTTCTGTCTTGCACCACCAACACAGGGTATGGGCTCATCACAGTCAAAACCTAATGTCTTAAACTGCATGCTTAAGAATTTCAAGAAGGGTTTTTCCAGAGATTATGGCATCCAGATGAACCCCGGCACCCTCTGAGCCTTATGTGAATTAGAGTGATTCCCAAATATTTTTTCCCATTGAGTTGGCTGCCTTTTCATCCTTTGACAATGTCTTGAATATGTTTCCCTACATTTTCTTCTAGTAGTTTTATGGTTCTGGCTTTTATGTTTAGATCTTTGATCCATTTTGAGCTGATTCTTGCATACGGGGTGAGATAGGGGCCCTCTTTCATTCTTTTGGTTATAGATATCCAGTTCTCCCAATACCATTTGTTGAAGAGAATGTTTTTTCCCATTAGCACAGACTTGGTAGGTTTGTCAAAACCAGTTGACTGTATAGGTGAGGGTTTATTTCTGGGTTCTCAATTATATTCCACTGATTGATGTGTCTATCTTTATACCAGTACCATGATGTTTTGACCACTGTAGCTTTGTAGTTTTCTGCATATAGGTCCTGTACTTCTTTGGTTAAATTAACTCCTAGGTATTTGAGTGTTTTTGTTGCTATTGAAAATGGAAATTTTCCCCTGATTTCCACCTCAGGTTGTACAAAAACATTACTGATTTTTGCTTGTTGATCTTGTAACCTGCCACTTTGCTGAACTCATTTATTAGCTCAAGTAGCTTTGTTGTGAATATTTCAGGATTTTCTAAGTACAGGGTCATGTCATCTGCAAACAGTGAGAGCTTTACTTCCTCTTTTCCTATTTGGAGACGTTTTCTAGCTCAAACTTCTAGTACAATATTGAATAACAATGGTGAAAGTGGATATCCTTATCTTGTTCCTGATCTTAGCAGGAAAGATTTCAACCTTTCCTCATTAAGTATGATGCTGGCTGTGGGTTTTTCATATATGCCTTTTATTATATTGAGGAATTTTCATTCTAGTCCTATCTTTTGAAGTATTTTTATCAAAAAAGGATGCTGGATTTTTTCGAATGCCTTTTCTGCATTAATTGAGGTGATCATGTGTTTTTTTTTCCTTCACTTTGTTAATGTTGTGTATTACATTGATTGATTTTCTTATGTTGAAACAACCTTGCATAACTGGAATAAATCCCACTTGGTCGTGATGTATAAATATTTTGATATGCTGTTGGATTCAATTTTCAAGTATTTTGTTGAGAATTTTTGCATTTATATTCTTTAGAGATATTGGTCTGTAATTTTCTTTTCTTGTAGAATCTTTATCTGGCTTTGGTATTAGGCTGATGTTGGTTTCATAAAATGTGTTGGGCAATTTTTCTTTTTCTTCAATTTTTTGGAAGAGTTTAAAAAGGATTGGTGTTAATTCTTTTCGAAATGCTTTGTAGAATTCACCTGTGAAGACTTGTGGTCATGGATTTTTCTTTTCTGGGAGATTTTTGATGATGGATTCAATATTCCCAAATGTGATTGGTTTCACAATCACAATTCACAACTGCCTTCCTCCAACATGTAGCAACAGACTTTGGTAAGGGAAGTAACTGGTGCTTTATGGCCCAGTAACTGTAAGCTTCTACCCAAAATAAATACCCTTTTTAAAAACCAACCAATTTCTCGTATTTTGCATCAGCACCCCTTTGGCTGACTAATACAATATAAAATGGCCTATAACTGTCATTGCAATGACATTCAGGATGATTCCCAAGTCCCATATTACACTGTTTTACCTCTCCCTGCCCCATATCCTCCAGTGGCCATGCCTCTACATCAATGTTGTAATTTCTTCCATTGCTAGAATCCTGATATGTTTATAGTAGAATACCAGTAAGTCCACTCTAGTCTACAGTTCATTCTCCAATCCTGAGGATTCTGGGATGGTGATGTCCACTCCACTTCTAATTGAGAGGGGGCTTTGATCCCATATAGCTGATGGATGGTGAGACTGTTTATTTCTTCTAATATTTTTTGAAAAGATACTTACATAAATTTTACACAAAAAATATAGGGATTCCCATATGCACCACCTTCCATATCTCCCACAACCTCCCACATAAACATCCTTCATTAGTGTGGCACATTAATTGCAATTGATAAACTCATCCTGGGGCTTTGTCATTAAGCATGGACCATAGTTCCCATTGTAGACCACACTCTTTCCCACACAGTTCTGCATGTTATATCAGGACAATTCCCAAGTCCCGAAAAAGCCCTTGTATTAAAACTGCTTCCCCCGCTGTTCCCAGAGCCTCCAGTGGCCACTGGCTCCACATCAATGTTGTAATTTCTTCCATTGCTTGAATCACAATATGTCTATAGTAGATTACAAGTAAGTCCACTCTAGTCCATAGCTCCTTCTCCCATCCTGAGGAGTCTGGGATGGTGATGTCCACTCCACCTTGAATTGATAGGGGGCTTGGGCTTATATCCCATTGGGAAGATGGATGGGATTATCCTGCCTGCATATGCAGACTCTCTCCATTCCCTGGGATGGTCACTGTCCACCACCATCCCTCTGCCAGTTGTCCTGTGTGAGTCCAACTAGCCACAGAGCAGGAGCTGCTGCTCCACTGAGGTTTTGGGCCCAGCTGGCACATAGACAGCCCAAAGACTCAAGTCTCTGGACATATACCTACAAACTCCAGCACCAAGTATAGGTTTGAGTAGAAAGGGCAGATGACCCATGTGCAGGGAAGACAAAGTAGAGTCCAACTCTGTCATTCTCAGGAGCACAAATTGCAAAGTAGGGCCCACTAGCAAGGCACCAAACTCTAAAGCTATTGGCCCTGACATAGGACCTGGGTGTCTCCAGAGCCCTTAGGAGAGCCACTACTTGGGGTGATATCCACTTTTAAATTTTATGAGATCTTACTGAGACATGCATAAGAGCTACCTCTGGGATGACCCCCCGACTCTCCCTGAAGTCTCCTCACCATATAAACTCATTTGTCTTTATCCCACACACACTCCATTCAAGATCGTTTTCCAGTCTCATTGCCAGCTGGTGCTATGTAGCAATCCCTTAGTGCCAGGGAGGCTCATCCCTGGAAGCCATGTCCCATGCTGGGAGGAAGGCAATACACTCACATGCTGAGTCTGGCCTAGAGAAATGCCACACACAAGCAACAAGGAGGATCCAGAAGGCAACCCCCAGGCAACCCATAAGAAGAGGCTAAACTTCAATTTCAAGAGCAAAGACTCATAAGTCTAGACATTAATATCAAGGGCCCATCAATGGACCATCCTCCCTCACCAGGGACTGCCCCCATACCTGGGGTACTGTTGCTGCTCCCTTATAGAAAGTAGCAGAGCTCTCCAGGATGGGAATTCAGTATTTTCTCATTTACTGTGTGATTCTCCACCCACTGTGACAATGCCTCATGAACATTCGACCACCTTTTTATACCTTACATTTATGCTCAGGTGAACTTCCTCCCACGCATCCTCCATCCACAACACCCCACACCAATGGTCCTCCCCCATGCCAGGTGCAACCCTTCTGTGATCCAAAGCCTCTTCAAAGATGAAGCCATTACAATAGCTGAAAACAATTATTAGGAAAATGAAATAATAATGATAAGTTTAAATGTAAGAGATAAATTACATTAAAAAATTTTAAAAAACTAAAAATAAAATAAAATTAAATGATTGGGATATTAAAATAAATGAAAAATATAAAAAAAATTTTTTTGACCTTTTGCCTTTCATCACTGCAGTATCTGGTGTCCAGTCTGTACTGTGGCACCTTCCCCCTCTCATTCCCCAGTGTCTCACTATTTTTCATTTTAGTTTCAAAGAAGTTTAGGTCACAGCAAAGTCACACACAGAATACAGTAGAGTCTCATATACCCAATATCCTCTCCCTTTCCTCCCCCCAAATTAATACCATTTTATATGTGGATAGCAGCATTGTTATAACTGATATACAAATAGTGAAACATAGCTACTAAACACTGTCAATGGTTTACACTATGGTTTACATTTTAGACAGTACACTTTTATAAATTTTGATGATATCCACCATGTCCTGTGTCCATCACTGTATGATAATGAAGTACATTTCCACTGACCACTAATTACCCCTTGTTTGATCTTCTCCACTCCTGCCACCCATCCTCCTGGAGCTATGTTGATATCCTTTAGTGGTAAGTAGAGGCTTCGACTTTTGAGGCTTCATTTCCAAGATTTCCTTGGAGCTTCTTAGCCTCTGCCAAATTATGCTTCTTTCCAGACTGGCAGTCTTTAATGAAAAATTAATGAAATTTTAATGAAAATTGAAATGCCCATCTCAAAATTATTTTTCATGTTGGAGTTTCTTCTCAGTATTTATGAAGTGTCTTCTTCAGGGGAATACTCCTCTTATCTGATGTGGTACTATGTGGGCTCCATTCATAACTCTGGTGCTTTCCTTGACATTGTGTTAATGCCATTTGCTTTATTTTGTATCCTCTGTACTACTTTGTCTTACATACATTTTAGTCATCTCCTTGAGGCTATTTCAAATTAAACCCTGTATCTGATTAATCCCCATTAGGGATAGGCAAACATTTTCTGTAAAGGGACAGGTAGCAAATATTCTAGGCTTTGAGGCTACATAGTTCCTTTTACAGGTACAAACTCTGCCATGTTAGCACAAAAATAACCACAGACAATACATAAAAGAAAGAGTGTGGCTATGTTCCAATAAAACTTGATATACCTACACTAAAATTTTAATTTCTTACAATTTTCTCCTGCCATGAAAAATCATGCTCCCTTTTATTTTTTAAACCTGTAAAACTTGAATATCAGTTTTAACTCTCAGGTCATACCAAAAAAGTTCTCAACAGTATTTGTCCTGCTTACCTCTTTTCTATGTAAATCCTGCATTTTACACACAGCCTAGCTGCTTATAGGAACTTACAAATATCTTTCAATGAATGAAGGAATGAAATGGGTCTATCAAGGGTTAAAAAATGTATTATTGGTTGAGTCATAAAGTCTTTAGACTCTCAGTTATGCCCTTTTATTACTCACAGAAGTATAAATGATTTTGTATAACCCTTTCCTCAAAAATATTGGATTGAATAAAGGGCAAAAACCCATGATTATCTCAACAAAAAAAGCATTTGACAAAATCCAACACTCTTTCATGATAAACAGACTCAAGAAACTAGGAATAGAAAGGAATTACCACAATCTGATGAGTCCCATCTACGAAAATTCCACAGCTACCATATGTAGAATAAAATGAAGTTCAAAACAAGATGAGGATGGAGGCTTTCACTATTGCTATTCAAACTTGTACTGGAGGTTGTAGACAGGGAAATGAAGCAAGGAAAAGAAGTAAAAGGCACTCAGTTTGAAAGCAAAGTAGCTTCATTCTCCCTCACTTCTCCTCCCTTCTGGATCTTAGGTCCATTGGTATTTCCTCATACATCTCCAGGGGATCCTTACAGTAGACACCATATTTAATCTGTCTCCTTATTTTGGCACCAAAACCTTCAATATCTTCTTTGCTGGCAGTTCTTCTATCTGGCCCTTTTTAAACCTTCAGCCAGGCAAGAGTCATGGAGTAAGATGCTGACCCATCTGATGACATTTGTGGTTTATGCTTCATGGGGTTGAGTAGGGATCCAGTGATTCCCAAGCCACTGTACTCTTTATGCAAGTTATGGGACACCAGTGTGATTGATGCTCTGAGGCTGAATGCAGAGCAGATTTAAATGGTTCCACCTAATTTAGAAAGATCAAATCACATAGGTCAATCACATTGGAGGCAACAGCAAAATGACAGCAAGATCTTACCCATTCTCATCAAGTAGGGACAGAAGAAAGGGAAGAATTCCCTATTACTCAGAAAGAAAGATTCTGATGCTAGTACCAATTTTCCTTGAGGCTAAAACCAAAGCCCACGTGAACTCTACAGAGATGGCCACAAATTCCCCATCAGAGCATTGGCCTGCCACGAGGTGTTGAGTCTTTCAGCTGTGTGCTTGTGTTTGGGGGGGGGGAGAGAGAGAGAGAGAGAGAGAGAGAGAGAGAGAGGGAGAGAGAGAGAATCAGTGTTTATGGGGTACATACATTCTTTCTTCCACTCAGTGTACACAAAGCCTTGTCTTAAATTTACCTATCATTTTTCTTAAGATGGTCTGTGTGGCCACACAGGACACATTTTCACCAGTGAAAGCTGAATGAACTTTCTGGTCAGCAATATCATCAAGCCAGGCACTCTGAAGACTGCATGGAGAGAGGACTCCCTTCCTAAATGTACCTACTAAGAGGGGAGACTTCAATGTTCTTTTCAAAATTAAACTACAACTATGCTGGATACATATATAGCACCTATCCTGTTTCCAGGCTCCACACCACCAGTTCCAGGGTCCATCAAGTAATATCCCTTAAAAACAGCTGAAACCTTGTGTCCAGATAGCACTGGACACTTGTTCCTGCTGCTGAACCCCTTCTGAGTGGGGGTAGGCATGGAGACATGGCCCCACACAGAGGTCTAATATTATGTACTTGCTTGGAAGTAAGTTCCCAATGACAGTCTGGAAAGTAACCTGAATTCTTTTGGGTAGGTTGAAATACCTTGCTTAAAGTGAAAATATCATGTGATTCTTTGCCTCTTATCTTTTCTAATATCTTTTTCTGCTATCTCTTCTCTTTGGACCTCTCTTGTTAGGAAGTGGAAAAAGATAAAGAATACTGCTCAACTGAACATTCCCCCATTCCACACAGTAATCAAACACAGGCTTAGGGTGTACAAGAGTCAGCTAGCCAAGGAAACTCCATACTTAGCCACACATGTATAGTTCACACCAAGCTGTCTTGCCTTCTCTGAGGGAGGAAGAGAAAATGTAGCTCAGGGTCATTACACAGGCCATTGAGCAAGAGTCACATTTCTTTTGAGGCAGGTGGGTGAAGAGGAGCCCCAGCAGCCTCCCTGCCTGCTCTGTGTCTAAACTCCAGAGATTGGGATGTTTCCTGTTCCCTCCTGATACCAAGTATGTGAGGGTGGAGGGGGGAACTAACTGGGCCTCAATAGAATTCCACTGAGGCTACACAGTGAGGTGGGAAGCAGTGTACTTCTCCCTGCCTCCAGCTTGGCAGGAAAGGATTCTTGGGGCAGCTAGCAACTATTCTTCATCAGAGGAACTAGTTTCATTATCAACTGTGAATACAGGGTCTCATCAGCTCCAAACTCCTCCTCAAAATTTTGGAAACTATAAAAGCTACTACAATTTTACGCCTGCTGGTAGCTGAGTGGGATGCTTTTCTTTCTAATCCCAATCACCCCACTTCTGCCTGTTCTCCACACACACACATCTATATGAAGTTAGAGGATGAGAAGGAACAGGTTAAAGTCTAATTATAATGAGCCTTTATATGAACAGTTCCCAAATGTCTTAATGCATTTTTGTTATATTTCTTCTAAAGATAGATGATGACAAATAGATCTATGAGCAGGTGTGGTGCTGAAACCCAGAAAAGGTTGGGGAAGCAACACCACTGTCACCCTCCTCCCATCCTCTTGTTGCCTTGAGCAGTCAAAGCAGACACTCCGTAAGAGCTAAAGATGTCCCCGTCTATCCCCTAAACACAAAGTCCTAGGATCCTACACTTATACCCACAAGCAGGTCACTGGCAGAAGGCAGCCCTCGACTATTTGAATAAATAAATGTATTATGAATGGTGAAGACCTCTGCTTATCATTAAAATAGTCCATCTTCTTTAGAGAATTTCTAATGTTAGGGCTATTATATAAGGGGTAAGTGTATGCTGATTATTTTGAATTTCCAAATTTTCAATCCATTTTGAAGCTCATTCACATTGCAGAATCCCATCCCTGGCCTCCATAGGAGGCCCTCATTTCCCAGCTCCCAGAAATTGCTTGCATTCTTCCTCACACAGCTCCCAACCCCATGGTATCTTATAACCAGCAATGATATGTTGATCCCTCACACTTACAATCTGATTTCCCCTTCTACCACCAGTTACAGTACATTCCCTTCTTTTAAATGGTTTA
>JAQZBX010102255.1:0-11208 GCA_029593785.1 Cabassous unicinctus | reverse complement strand
CAGTGTCTAATAAATGTTCAGAGACATGAAAGGAATAAGGGGAAATGGAAATACAGAAACAAACCAACAATATCTACAGATTTGGAAATATCTGACTGGAACAAATTATGTGTATATGTTCAAAGACAAAAACTAATCTAACCTCTCTATAATATCTTTCTTAAAATAAATCCAAATAAAAACTCACTGATGGATCAGGACTCAGACTTGTTTTCCTTCATTAAAAACCCTTTCACATTTGTCCTTTTCTCACAATTTAAAAGAAAAGCCCACTTCTCCCCTGTCTTCAGTTAATGTTTTACACATTGATCCAAGGAAGAGACTATTCAAAATATTGATGAAAATTGGCTCACTTTATCTAAGGTACCATAACCAACTCCACTCTTTTTTTTTTTCAAAGTTAATTTCTCATGCAATTTTTTTTTTTCATGAAAAAGCAACTTCCACATTGCAAAATGTAAAACATTACATGTAAATAAGCAAAATGTGTTGTAGACAGCATTGATTGTTAGGAGTATAAATGCATTAATAAGGATGGTGTATAACTTTGAACCAATAGAATAGAAGGTACAGCTGAAAGCTCCAGAATATTACTTAGTATAAAAATCTTGGTCTGCCATGAACAAATTTGAAACATTATCTTTCTGGGTCTGTCTACTGGATCTACTGACTGTAGATTACTTCTTCTCTGCCATGAGGTCACTCTGACCCACAGCTAAGTTTGCAGCTAAAGGACACATGTGAGTAAATGACCACTTTGATGCTCCCACTGGGTAAAAACAGCATCTAAGACAGTCAGTCAAGGGACTGACCTAACAATGAGAACCAAGTAGTGCTTGCTCATTCCCTTGCTGTCAGCTCTGAGTTTTGTTTTTTTAATTAATTGTTTGATTAATTCACTTGTGTCTGAATTGATTCATTTCAATTGAGAAATATTGGGGTAGGGGAGTATGGCAGGTGGAATGGAGTGCAAAAATAAATAATAAAATAAAATAATAACATAACATAACATAGCACAACATAAATAAAATTAATAAAATAAAATTTTAAAAAATAAAATAAAAACCCCAGCCAGTGCTGAAATTGCACCGGGAGAGGGTAGGGCAGATTTGATCAGGCAGGCTGTCATATGCATTGGCCCTGGGAGAGAGAGGAAATAAGTCAGTGAGGGTGGGGGATAACAGGGGCCTAAAATCCCTGGAGAGAAGGAAGCCTGGGAAGATGGCCAGCAAACTGTTTTCTGGCCAACACATCTGAGGAGATAGAGGCAGGGAATAGTCAGATAAGCTTTCAGAAGCCTACCCAAGCTTTGGAGTGGGTGTAACCCAGTGGAAGAATATCTGCCTCATATATACTAGGTTTCTGTTTCAATTCCTGGTACTGCTGAAGAGAAAGGATTCAGAGAGTTATTCAACAGCTGGTGTGAGGTATATTGATGGTAAATTGTGAAAGAGGACTTATAGACTGAGATTTTGTTTTGGGGGGGCGATTTTTGTTCTGTTATTTTATTTTTCAAAAAATTATTATTTTTTACTTTTAAAATTTTATTTTTATATTTTAATTTTTTATTCTTCAACTTATTCTCTAAAACCAGTTATTCTACCTTGGAGGGATGGCTACAGGGTGATTGATTGATGAGCATTGGCACCCTGAGATAGTTCCTACTTTCCTAAGAGGAAAGACTGTTTTATCTGGGTTATGTTTTGTAATTTTTCTTTCTCTGCTTCTATTTTTTTTTCTTTTCCATCTTTTATTTCCTTAGTGTCTTCATTCTTTTCCTTTCTCTTATTTTTTCCTCTTCCATTTTTTTTCTTTCATTCTTCCTTCTCTTGTTTGGTCTTCTTTTTTTTCATTTCTCATTTCATATTTATTTTATTCTTTCTTCTTTTCTTCTAGTTTCATTTTTTTATTTTTATAACTTTGTATTTTTTATGATTTTTCATTCATGACCATTACTTATTTTTTCCTGGCCTTTTTATCACTTCTTTTCCATTTCTTTTTTAAAATTTAATACTATTATTATTTTTTCTTCTTCTATATTTCCTTTTCTATTGTATTAAATTTTTTTCAGGAAAACATGGACAACTACAAGAATAAGTGGAACCAAGTGTCAAAGACAAAACTTAACAGAAAACAAAACAAAATAAAACTCTAGGGTAGAAAGAGAAGCTAACCATCTGAATAAGCCCATCAAGATAAATAGATGCCTAGACTCCAGCAAAAAAAATTGCAAAACATACTAAGAATTAGCAAGACATAGCTCAGTTGAATAAACAAACTAAAAACCAGGAGGAATAGCCAAATGCAGAACACCTAATCAAGGATGCCCAAACAAATATCATAAATCAACTTAATGAAGTGAAAGAAGAGATAAAGGATTTTAAGAAGAAAGTGGAGAGACATACAGAAGAAATAGGAAGCATATGTAAAAAGATAACAAATTTGATGGTGATGAATAGCATAATGTGATAAATCAAAACTATGCTGAAAAGACATAACAGGAGATTTGAACAGGCAAAGAAATGAATTAGTGATGTCAAAGTTAATACATATGCAGTCACACAGACAGTAGAACAGACAGATAAAAAGACTGAAAAAAATCAGCAGGGCCTTAAGGAATTGAATAACAATCAAAACATGCAAACTTATGCATTATAGGCATCACAGAGGGAGAAAAGAAAGGACAAGAGTCTGGAGTGTTGAAGAAAAAAATGGCTGAAAATTTCTCAACTTTTTTTGAGGAACATATATGTACATGTCTAGGAGGAGCAGTGCACTCCAAACAGCATAAATCCTGCCAGGTTTAACATAGACATATGATCAAATTCTCAAGATAAAGAGAGAATACTGAAAGCAGCAAGAGAAAAGAGAATCATCACATACAAGGGAAGTTTGATTAGCTTAAGTGCTTATTTGTCATCTGAAAGAATGGCGGTCAGAAGGCAGTGGTATGACATAGTTAAAATGCTAAAAGAAAAAAAAAAACCTGCCAGCCAAAATTCTGTATTCAGCAAAGATGGCATTCAGAAATAAGGGAGAGTTCAAAATATTCACAGATAAACAGAATTTAAGAGTGTTTGTCAATAAGTAACCAGTCTTTCAAGAAACAATAAAGGGAGGTCTGCAGGTTGTAAGGAAAAAAAAACAGAAAAGATAGAGTTGGAGGAGAGTGTAAAAGAGAAATAATTAGTAAGATTAACTAAAACGGTAAAACATGAAACAAAACAGTATATTACATATATAAACCCAAAGAAAAAATGACTAATTTAAGTACTGCCTTAACAGTAATAACATTGAATGTTAATAGATTGAATTCCCCAATCAAAAGACACAGATTGGAATATTATATAATGAAATATGCCCAATCAATATACTGTCTACTAGAAACTCATTTTAATCCCAGGGATACAAGAAGGTTGCATGTGAAGGGCTGGAAAACACATTTACATGCAAACAATAAACAGAAAAGGGTGGGGGTAGCTCTACTTATATTGAAACAAAATGGACTTTAAATGCAAAATATTGTATGAGACATGGAAGGACACTGTACATTAATAAAAGGAGTGATTTATCCAGAAAAAAATAAACAATAATAAGCATTTATATTACAAACCAGGGTGTCCCAAAATACATGTAGCAAACATTGAAAAACTAAGAGGAGAAATAGTTGCTTCTGCTAATATAATGGGGGACTTTAATACACCATTATCACCATTAGACAGAACATCTCAACAGAGTATCAATAAAGCAACAGAGACTGAAAATACATTAGAGGATGCAGACTTAATATACATGTACAGAACACTACAAAGAAATAAAGCAGGATATACATTCATCTCATGCACACATGGATCTTTTCTGAGGATAGACCACATGCTAGATCATTGAACAACTATCAGCAAATTCAGAAAGATTGAAATTATCAAACTAATTTCTCTAATGACAGTAATAAATCAGAAATAAATAACTACCTTGAAAAGAATGAAAATGAGAACAAAATATATCAAAGCATATGGGATGCAGCAAAAGCAGTGCTGAGAGGGAAATTACAGAAATAAATGCTTACATTAAAAAAGAAGAAATAGTTAAATTGAAAACCTAATTGCAAACCAGGAGGAACTAATAAAAGAAAAACAAACTAATCCAAAAGCAAATAGAAAGAAGGAAATAACAAAAATTAGAGCAGAACTAAATGAAATTGAGAATTAAAAACAAATCACAAGAAAAAAATAATAAATCAAAAGCTGATTCTTTGAGAAGATTAATAAAATTGACAAATCCTTAGCAAGGCTGACAAACAAAGAAAGAGAGAAGATGCTAATACATAAAATAAAATTTAAAAAAAATAGAGAGGGATATCACCACTGACCCACAGAAATTAAGAGTATAAGAAGATACTTTGAGATACTGTATTCCAACAAGGTGGATAACTTAGATGAAATGGACAAATTTATAGAAACATACAAGAACCCTACATTGACAAAAGAAGAAATAGATGAGTTCAACTGACCATTCATAAGTATCAAGATTGAAACAGTCATCAAAAACCTCCCAACTAAGAAAAGCCCAAGACCAGATGGCTTACAGGTGAATTCTACCAGTCATTCTGGAAAGAGCTAACACCAATCCTGCTTAAATCTCTTCCAAAAAATAGAAGTGGAGGGACCAATGCCTTAATAATTTTATGATATCAAAGTCACCTTAATACAAAGACACATAAAGATGCCACAAGAAGAGAAAACTACAGACTAATCTCTCAAATGAATTTGGAAATTAAAATCCTGAAGAAAATACTTGCTAATTGTATTCAACTATACATCAAATGAATTATACACCATGATCAATGGTTTTCATCCCTAGTATGCAAGAATGGTTCAACATAAGGAAATCAATGTAACATACCACATTAAGAGATAGAAAGAAAAAAATTACATGATCATCACTATTGATACAGAAAGAGCATTTGACAAAATACTACATCCTTTCTTGATAAAAATATTTCAAAATATAAGAAAAGAAGGAAATTTCCTCAACATGATAAAGAGTATATATGGAAACAAAGAAAAAGCTAACAGTATTCTATGATGAAATGCTAACAGCTTTCCCTATGAGATCTGGAACAAGACATGGATGTCCAAAGTCACCACTCTTATTTAGCAATGTGTTAGGAGTACTTGTTTGAGCAATTAGGCAAGAAAAGGAAATAAAGCGAATCCAAACTGGAAAGGAAGAAGTAAAATTTTCACTATTTGCATATAATAATGCCCTATATATAGAAAACCCTGAAAAATCTACATAAAGATCCTAGAACTGATAAATGAGTTCAATAAAGTTGCTGGATATAAGAGCAACAAGCAAAAATCAGTAACATCTCTGTACACCAATAATGAGCAATCTGAGGAAGAAATTAAGAAAAAAATGCCATTTACAATAACCACTAAAAGAATCAAATATCTAGGAATAAAGTTAACTGAAGAAGTAAATGTGGAAGGTTATCAGAAGATGGTGACAGACTAACAGGCAGAGCCCAATGCTCTCACAAAAACACTGGGGAAAGAGCCAAAAGCTATCTGAGGGACCTACTTTGGGAGTCAGCAGACCAGGACAGTGCTATGCAGCTCCAGGAAGGTGAGGGACACAGAGATGAAGAAGCCAAAATGACAAATTGTGAGTTACCAAGCCCCTGCAGCAGCCAGGAGGGGCTTCCTTCCTTCATCCCCAATATTTTAAGCTGGTGTAAAACCCCTGGCTCACTGCAGCTGATTGAGAGTGGAACAAACATCTTCCTACTTGACAAGTGTTTCAAGGGAAAAATAAGGGGGAATCCAGGGATTTTCTTCAGTGAATTTGTCCAAAGGAGCCTGCTTCGAAGCTCTGCTCTGGATATTCAACACAGGAACAAAGAAAGCCTAGATTAAAATACCTGCATGGAAAGGTGCACTGATGCATGCCATCTGCAGACTCTTTTGGAAATTCGTTGAGCAAAATCTGTAACCCATTAGTGAGTCCCTGGACCAATTCTGATAACTTAAAACGGGCAATTTTAAATATTTAGAATAAGTTGAACCGAATATCAAAGAAGAGCTGTGGGGAAAAAATAATAAGCCAGAGAGATAAATTGACCATCAGAGTAAATTCACCAATTCAGATGTCTAGACATCAACAAAAAATTACAAGCCATAATAGGAAAGAGGAAGACATTATTCAGCCAAAAGAATTAACCGATTACCCTGAAGAGATAAAGGACTTAAGACAATTAATCAGTGATAATCACACAACTCTCCCAAATCACTTCAAAGAATATTAAGAAAATATGACTAAAGAAAGAAAGGATATTAAGAAGACACTGGGTGAGCATAGAGAACAATTTGAAAGTCTACAAATAAAAGTAACAGACCTTATGAGAATGAAAGATAGTATGGATGAGATTAAAAATACATTAGATACACATAAAAGCATATTTGAATTGCTCAAAGACAGAATTAGTGATTTCAAAGACAGAACATTTGAACTGGAAAATACAGGAGAACAGAAGGAGAAGAAAACATGGAACAAGTGTCAGGGAATTGAATGACAATGCAAAATACAGAAACATTCACATTATCCATATTCCAGAAGGAGAAGAGAATGGAAAAGGTGCAGAAACTTTATTTGAGGAAATCATGAACAGAAAACTTCCCAGCCCTTATGAAAGACATAAATATCAATATCCAAGAAGGAGAGAAGAAATCTGAATAGATCTACTCTGAAACACCCACTGCTCAGAATGACATATATCAAAGATAAAGAGAGGATTCTGAAAGCAGCAAGGGAAAGGAAAAGTATCATATATAAGGGAAATTTGATAAGATTAAGTGCCGACCTTTAAGCAGAAATCATGGAGACAAGAAGAAATTGGTTTGATGTATTTAAGGTACTGAACAAAACTGCCAGCCAAGAATCCCGTACCTGGCAAAGCTGTCCTACAAAAATCAGGGTGAGCTCAAAGTCTTCACACACAAATAAAATATGTTACCAAAGACAAGAATTAGAGGAGATAGTAAAAGGAATGCTGCACCATGAAGGGAAAAAAACAATTGTGAGAGATTTGAAGAAGAGTTTAGAAATTAAGATTATTAGGAAGGGCAAACTCAAGGGTAAGAACACAGACAATAGTATGAAATGACAACAGAAAGCCAACAGGCAAAATGGATGTACTACCTAAAGCCTTTACAATAATAACATTGAATGTTAATGTTTTGAACTCCCCACACCATCGATATACGGTCTAAGAAGAGACTCACCTCAGATATAAGGACACAATAAGGTTGAAAGTAAAAGGTTGGAAAAAGATATACCACGCAAATAGTAATCAAAATGATCAGGAGTCAATAATAATATTGGATAAAATAGATTTTAAATGAAACCTGTTATAAGAGATGAAGAATTTCATTATATATTAATAAAAGGGGCAAATCACCAAGAAGAAATAAGTATAATAAATGTATTTAGGTACATAAATATTTGCACACACTGACAAAACTGAAGGGTTAAATATACATGTCTACAGTAATAGTTGAAGACTTCAATACAGCACTCTCAGCACTGGATAGAACATCGGGACAAAGGATGAACAAGGAAACAGAAAACTTAATAATATGATAAATGAACTAGATCTAA
This sequence comes from Cabassous unicinctus, assembly GCA_029593785.1. Taxonomy (NCBI): domain Eukaryota; kingdom Metazoa; phylum Chordata; class Mammalia; order Cingulata; family Chlamyphoridae; genus Cabassous; species Cabassous unicinctus. The sequence continues at coordinate 3,549 of JAQZBX010102255.1, read as the reverse complement.
CAGACATTTATAGAACATTACACCACAGAACAGCAGGAAAAACATTCTTTTCTAGTGCTCAAGGAACCTTCTCCAGGATAGACCATATGTTGGGTCACAAGACAAGTCTCAAAAATTTTAAAAAGTTTGAAATTATACAAAACACTTTCTATGATCATAATGGAATGAAGCTGGAAATCAATAATGGATGGGAAAAAAGGAAAAAGGAAAAGGGGAAAATAATATATGGAAAAAAGGAAAATTTCATAAATACAATGAGATTAAACAATACACTCTTTAGTAATCAGTGGGTCAAAGAAAAAATTGCAAGAGGATTCAGTAAGTACCCTGAAATGAATGAAAATAAGAACAGAAAATATAAAAAAGCTATGGGACTCCACAAATTCTGTTCTGAGAGGGAAATTTATAGCCATCAATGCTTACATTAAAAAATAAAAAAGAACTAAAATTGAAGACCTAACTGCACACCTAGAGGAACTAGAAAAAGAACAGCAAACTCATCCCAAACCAAGCCATAGGAACAAAATAGTAAAGATCAGAGCAGAAATAAATGAAATCAAGAAAAAAATGAAACTATAGAGAGAATCACCAAAACCAGAAAGTATGCTACCAAACTCATTCTAAGAAGCCAACATCGCCCTAATACCAAAACCAGATAAAGATACTTAAAAGAAAGACAATTAAGACCATTATCTCTAACGAATATAGATGCAGAAACCCTGAACAAGATACTTGCAAGGAGAATCCAATAGCACATTAAAAGAATTTTTCACCACAACCAATTGGGTTTTATCCCAGGTATGCAAGGGTGATTCAAAGGAAGAAAATCAATTAGAGTAATAAACCATATTGATAAATTGAAGAAGAAAAATTACATGAACCTCTCAATTGATGCAGAAAATGTTTTGGACAAAATACAGCAGCCTTTCTTGATAAAAATCATGCCAAAAGATAAGAATAGAAGGAAGCTTTATCAATATAGTGAAGTGCACATATGAAAAACCTACAGCTGGCATTGTACTTAATTGTGAAAGACTGAAAGCTTTCCTGCTGAGATCAGGAACAAGAAAAGGATGCCCGGTGTCACCATTGGTATTCAATATTGTGCTAGAAGTTCTAGCTAGAACAATTAGGCTAGAGCAAGAAATAAAAGGCACCAAAATAGGAATGGAATATGCAAAACTTTCACTATTCGCTGATGATATGATCTTATATCTAGAATCTCCTGAAAAATCCACAACAAAGCTATTAGAACAAATAGATGAGTTCAGCAAAGTGACAGGGTATAATTAATATGCAAAAACCATTAACATTTCTATAAAATACTGATATGTAGTGTGAGGAGAAAATCAGAAAAAAAATTACATTTATATTGCAATTAAAACCAACAAATATTTAAGAATAAACTTAGCCAAGGACATAAAGGAACTACATTTAGAAAACTACAAAACATTGCTAAAAAAAAAAAAGAAGACTTAAATAAATGAAAGTGTATTTAGTCTTCATCGATTGGAAGACTAAATATCATTAAGATGTCAATGCTAGCCAGACTTATTTACAAATTCGATGCAATCCCAATAAAAATCCCAAAAGCTTATTCTGCAGAAGTGGAAAAAACAATTATCAATTTATTTGAAAGGGTAAGGGGCCCTGCATAGATCTTAAGACCTCACTTCTAGACTTAAAGCATATTACTTAGCTACTGTGGTAAAAACAGCATGGTACTGGCATAAAGAAAGAATGATAGATTGACCAATGGAACCAAATCAAGAACTCAGATCACATCTATAGTGAAGTGATTTTTGACAAGGCTATCAAGCCCGCCCAGTTGGACCAAAACAGTCTACTCAACAAATGGTGTTCAGAGAAATGGATATCCATATCCATCAGAAAGAAAGAAGAACCCTTATCTTTCACATTATGCAAAAAGTAAATGAAAATGGATCAAGGACCTAAATATAAAAGGACCTAAATCATAAAACTACTGAAAGAAAATGTCAGAAAACATCTTCAAGATCTTGTGGTGGTGGTAGTTTCCTAAACATTATATCTGAAGCATGAGCCAAAAAAGAAAAACAGATCAATGGGACCTCCTCAAAATTAAACACTTTTGCACCTCAAACGACTTTGTCAAAATTGTGAAAAGGCAATAGACTCAATGGTAGAAAATATTTGGCAATCACATACCAGATAAGGATTTAATATCCATGATATACAAGGAGATCATACAATTCAACAATAAAGAGACAAACTACCCAATTAAAAAATGGACAAACACCTGAAAAGACCTGAAACACCTGAAAAACACCTGAAAAGACAATTGTCCAAAGAAGAAATACAAATGACTAAGAAACACATGAAAAAATGTTCAACATCACTAGTGAATAGGGAAATGCAAATCAAAACTAAAATTAGTTATCATTTCACACCTATTAGATTGGCCACTATTAAAACGTCAGAAAACTAAATGTTGGAGAGGATGTGGAGAGATAGGAATGCCTATTCACTGTTTGTGGGAATGTAGAATGTCACAGCCACTGTGATGAACTGTTTGGCAGTTCCTAAGGAAGTTTAATATAGACTTGCCCTGGGACCGGGCAATACCATTCCTAGCTATATCCCTGAAGAACTGAGAGCAGAGACATGGACAGACATCTGCACACTGATGTTCATAGCAGCGTTATTCATGATTGCCAAACATTGGAAACATCCTAGGTGTCCATCAATTGATGAATAGATAGAGTGTAGAGACAGATTGTAGAGAAAGGAAAGCTAAGGGTTAATCTGTGCAGAATTGGTAAAAAGGTTGTTCGTAAATCATATCATAATAAAAATTGCACAACATTGTTAAAGGAAATCAAAGAAGACCTAAAAATTCAAGAAAATTCCATGTTCATGGATTGGATGACTATACATCATTAAGATGTCTGGACTACCCAAATTGATTTACAGATTTAAAAATTACAACAACATTTTTTATTGAATTGGAAAAGCTAATTATGAAAATTTTTTGGAAGAGTAAGGAGACCAGAAAAGCCAAAATCATGTTGGAAAATAAAAATGAAATTGGAGAAATCATGCTACCTAACTTTAAAGTATGCTACAAAACTACAGGGGTCGAAACTGCATTGTATTGGCACAAGGATAGAGAGACTGACCAATCGAACAAAACTGAGGGTTCTGATATAAATCCTTGCATATAGAGTCAACTGGTATTCGACAAGGCCACCAAGAACACTCAGCTTTGACAGAGTGACCTCTTCAAAAAATGGTGCTTAGAGAACAGGCTATCCATATCCAAAAGAATGAGAGAGGATCACCATCTTACATCTACACAAAAATTAATGCAATACAGATCAAATATTTAAATATAAGAGGAAGACCATAAAGCTCCAAGAAGATAATAAAGGGAAGCATCTATGGCATTTTATAGTAATAAATGGTTTCTTAAACTTTACACATAATGCATGAGCAATGAAAGAAAAAAAGGATAAATGGGACCTCCTAAAAATTAAAAACTTTTGAGCTTCAAAGCATTTTGTCAAGAAA
>JAQZBX010102254.1:0-11173 GCA_029593785.1 Cabassous unicinctus | reverse complement strand
GGGGGCATATGGGAATCCCCTACATTTTTTATGTAACATTTATGTAATCTAAGTATCTTTTTAAAAAATGTACATTAAAAAATATTGCGAGGGGAGCGGGTATGGTTCAGTGTTTGCACGTCTGCTTCCTATGTATGAGATCCCGGGTTCAATCCTCGTACCTCCTAAAAATGTATAGGGGATTCCCATTTAACTCCCCCATGTACATTTTCCCCTATTATTCACATCTTACAATAGTGAGGTTCATTTTTTACAATTGAAGAACCATATTGAAGCACTGCTACTAATCCCAGTCTATAGTTTATGGTTTACACTTTGTGCTGTACAGTTTCATAGGCTTTGACAAATGTATAATGTCATGTATCTGTCATTGCAGTTTCCTAAAGAACAATTCCAATGCTGTAAAAATGCCCTGTATTCCACCCATTCATCCCTCCCTCTCCCCTCTGAACTTTGTTTACCACTATCTTTATATCAGTTCTTCCATTACCACATGACAATACCTACAATAGCCATAAATCCACGGTGGTCTGTGGTTACCCTCTTCCCCGCTGTTTGTTCATTACTCAGTCTTGAGGAATTTAGGATGATGTCTGCTCTGACTGCTTCGGATTCAGAGGGGGTTAGATATTATGGGGTAGATGGAAGGAACTGTTTTGCTTCCAGATGTAGATTCTCTGTTTTTGGGTATGGAGCCTGTCCATCATCATTTTGTTAGTTGTCCTGGGCAAATCTGAAGAACTGGAGTGTAGATTTTGGCCACAACTCGGCTGGGATTCAGGGCTCAGCTGGCATCTGAACAGACTAAAGATTTAAGTCTCTGAGACATATATTTAATGAGTATAGTGATAATTATAGGTTCAAATAAAAGGGGTAGAAGTATCATGAATAGGGAATTTATAAATGAGTCTATCTCTATTATATTAGGGAAATATATTATCATATATTCCCAATTAGTGCTTGCTGAAGGGGTGTTGATTTGTGGTGTGTGCCTTGCCCATAGTGTCCAGATGTCCCTGGAGTCCTCAGGAGCAATTTTGTTTGAAGTTTTGTTTACTATGGCAGTAAGTGAAATCTGCCTGAGACTTGTATAAGTGTAACTTCCGGAATGATTTCCCAACTCACTTTGAAATCTCTTAGCCATAAAGACTCTCTCTCTCTTTTTTTAATTTAATGCTTCCCCCTTTCGGTCAAGGTCTATTGAAAATAGGAGTATTAAAAAAGAAAATCATTCTGAGTTACAGCGCCACCACCATGATTTAACAACTTAAGATTTTGGTGTATTTCCATAGTAATTTTAAAATTAAATTGTTTTTCCATAATGTTCGTAGTTTCAAAGAAGTAGTTCTATAAGTCTTATAATCCCAAGCCAAAGGAAAGGGCCTTCAGTGGGACCTCTGGGAGGATTTGTTTTTTGTTCCCTGAAGCTTGGTGGATAAATGGATTGATATTTGATTCACGCCTGAGATACTTAGAGAGCCAGAGGATGTCTGGAGGGCTGTGGTTTGGGAAGCCACTGCCTTCCTAAATATTTCCTGTGGGTCAGGGTGAGAAAGAGAAACATTATGTGGTTGATTTAGATCTTTTCCAAGAGGGTAGAAGGAAGATGTACTGATTATGCCTAAGGGCTAAGGATAGACTCATAAGTGACCATCCTGAAAAGAGATACATTCACCAGCTTAAAGAGATCTAGAGGTGAGACATTCCCAGTGATGGGGATGGGGGGGGGTGTGTCCTTGAGAAAGCCTTTGAAGTGCCCCTTGAGACAACAAGTATGCTTTAAACTTCTGCAAAGCCCATAGAGTACTAACACTAGATCACTGTGATAGTACAATTAAGTAAGACCTTCCCTGAAGACCATACCTCTTCTTCTCAGCCCCTCCTCCCCATTCCCACCCATGGAAGGGTCAGAAACTACACTTAGCAGGATGGGGAAGAAAGATAGATTTGGGTTCTGTCACTATTGGACGCTTCGTTTTTCTCAAGTGCTATTGATTTTCTTTGAAATAAATATTGCACATAGTGGATATTCAGTAGATACTTGTTGAATTAATAGTGATTGAATAAAATGTTGCGACTAATTTATTAGCAATGAAATGACTTTAGAGAATGGGTTTGGTGAGCAGCTTCCATGAATTTAGTCCAGACCTCTTTATAGCTCTTGTCTTGTATGTTCCTAAGTGGTACTCTCGTTGCAGCCTCAGGCAAAAATCCAGCAAACATTGTGAGGCAGAACAGTGTAATAAGGTGCTGTAAAGTCCTTGAGCCTTTTCTTCAATTGACACCTCTCACAGAAACCTAACACAGCTAAATGTGGGACTACACATATTAAAGTGGGGTCAGGAGAGGAGGGTGCCTAGTTGTCCAGGAATCCCCTAAGGACCCCTGGGACTCCTCAGAACATGTTAGAAAATGACTTATGTAATGGAAGTGCCCGAGGGCAGGACTCCAGACCCCTGGGCTATATATTGCTGTCCTCCTACCCAAAATTGTGACCTTGGGCCTTAGTTACTTATCTATAAAATGAGCAAATTGTACTGAATAATTCCTAACAGGCCTTTCAGATTTAGCTTTCTATAATTTCATCTAGTTCAAGTCCTTATTTTTCACATGAGGAAATAGAGGCCTAAAGAAGGTGTGATTTATCTAAGGCTACTCAATTAATTAATGAGGTATTTAACTCTATAAATCTATAGGAAGAATATAATATATTACTCATTAATCCTTAAAATATTTTCAGTTTCTGCTTAATTTAATCTTAGATTTCCTCAAGAATGAGAAGTTACTCTGAATATTTTTTCACCCTAAATTTTTTACTCAGAATCAACATTGGCTTATGAGGTGGGCTCCATGTATACTTTAGAATCTTTTGGCTTGAAAAAAGCCTTCATAAATTCCTTTTCTTGTCTTTAATTTTATTTTCGTCCAGCCAGTTGTATCCATAATTTGATTTTCTTTAGCTCAAAAGTAAAAAAGTGGTTGGTGAAGGCATATTTGGTTTTGCAGTGTTTTAAAAATATTTGAGCCAACAAATTTAAAAATTGGGAAATTTCACATAAAATCGCTTAGCTCCAGTTTCACTCGAAAAATTGAAAAAAGTCATCTTTCTAGTGATTTCTGTGTGCCAATAATCCATTGGCTACCTGCCTTGGACAAGTTACGTGCTCTGCATTTCAACACAATCATTATTATTCCTCACTTTTCTTGCATCAGGAAGCTTTACCCAATACCTGCCTGGTTTTTGTAGGCATTTGCAATTTTGGCCTCTAAGATAGTTTGCATTATAGGTTTTCTGAGTATTCCTGATAAGTTAGAAGTTTCTTATCCCTTCTGATTCTTTTGGGGCTTTTAACTTTTTGCTGAAGCAGATATAGATCATCACGAAGAATACTCTGAGATTTCCAGATGAAATATTCTAAATAGAATTTTCTTTAAAAATAATGGACTAATTCTATTATTGGCTATATTATTCCTTTTTTTATGTGCACAGATAATTAAATTTGTTTCTTAAACATGTAACCCAGATGTCAATTGGGGGACCCTGCCCATTAAGATTTTAATATATGTGGCTTCAGCCACCAATCTATGACTTGAAGAAAGCCCAAAGTCTGCTTCAAGACTGGTGTGAATTCCTCTAAGACTTACAAGTTCATGAAGAACCATGGGCCCAAGCTCCAGCTTTGGGGGGATTATTTTAGTTTATAGATGATGTTGCCATCTTTTACTTACTATCCTTGTTTTAAAGCAGGGATCTGCAAACTACAGCCTGTGGGCTAAATCTGGCCTGCCACCTGTTTTTGTAAAGTTTTATTGGAACAGAGAGCCATGTTCTTTGGCTTATGTATTGTCCACGGCTGCTTTTGTGGCACAAGGGTAGATTTGAGTAGTTGAGAAAAAGACTGTATGGTGTTGTATGACCTATTGGAGTCTTTACAAAAATAGTTTGCCTGTTGTAGAGCATGGCTACCTGGACACTAATTCAGCTGTTTTCCATGAAAGAAAAATCCATTAAAAACCAATTCCCCAAACCACCCACTTAAGGTTTTATGGGTATAGCAGCTTTAAGGAAGGCTGGGGATATGGGATAGGGGTATGGGGTTAATGTGACTCAAATTACATATTCATTATGACTTAAATTGAATATTTGATAACTATTTCCTTAGCAGTTCAGTTAGATCCTGGCTACACCCTCTACATCTCCACTTCTGCAAACACAGGACTACCTTGTTCTATCTAGACCTACGTGAACAGTCATATTACTACATGTTAGGGCTTGATTTTCTAAGATCAGGGCATCCTCCTTTGCAGTCTCTGTCTGGGATGAGGGGTGGGGATGATTTTGTTTTTCCCTTTACAAACACTGTACAGCTCCCTTGTAGCCTGGTTTCTTTCAAAGATACCATTTGACCTTTCTATTTACAAAATCTGAATTTATCAGAATACTTTAAAAACATGTTTACATAGAATTTAATAAATTTTCAAAATATAGATATAGTTTTTCCACACTGAATCAAGATAGCCCCAGGATATCAAAATAGAATAAATACATACATTAACCTGATTTCTAAATTGTTTTGGTTTTCTCCACTTCACTAAATATGTCAGTACCTACCAGAAAACTACAACATTAAGTTAGAGAATTCTCCTTTCTTATGAGCCTTTTCCCTTTGTCTTTATTTAGGGGAAGGGGGTGAGTGTGAGGAGGCAGTGGTTAAAATGACTTATTCTAGCCCTTCAGGACCCCTCTGTGGAAATGGCCTATTTATTAGCTTTATTAGCTCTTAGTAGACTTGGAAATTCTCCATATTAACAATAACTTCTGGTGTCATAATGACAGAACACTAACCTATCACTCTGGGTGCCAGTCTTGGATGCCCTTAGCCCAAGATGTGAGGGAATTAACTGGATGGAGGACTGCATAGACTCTGTGACTCCTTTACGAGGTCCAATTTCTCTCAAAAGGACAGAGTTCACATCTTTGATGTAGGTCTATTAATTCTTTACCAAGTCCATGTAGATAAGCTTGGGTTCAAATACTGGCTCTGCCACTTAATACTTATGTAACTTTAGGCAAATTACTTAACCTTTCCAAGTTCCAATTTCTCATCTTCAAATTTTAGGGTTATTGTAAGAATTAAATGAGTTAATATATGTGAAACACTTGGCACACCAAAAGTGTTCAGGAAACGTTAGCTATTTCTCCTTGTCCTTCTCCATCTTCCTAAAGTATAGAGGCAAGTTACATGATTTTCAGATGCATATTAGAACTCATTACTTATAGAATAGTGTATTATTTCATGTATTTGGATATACAAATACACTTGGTGTATCATTTTTTCTGCCTCTCTCATACTTTTTATGAAATATTTGAGAATAAGTTACAGATGTGTGATGTTCCTTCACCCCCAAATGCTTTGCTTTGTATTCCCCAAAATCCAGGAATTTTCTTGACAAAAATCAGGAAATTAACATTGAAACAATACTATTATCTAATCTACAGACTTTATTGATGTTTTGTCAATTGTTCCAATATCATCCTTTACAGAAAAAGAAATATCCAAAATCTGCCTTGCATATGATTGTCATGTCTCTTTAGTCTCCTTTAATCTGAGTCTTTCTTTGTAGTTCTTTGGTCTTTCTTTGTGTTCATTGCATTCGCATTTTTGAGGGTGGAGGTCAATTATTTAATCTCCCTGTTTGGATTTGTCTGATGTTTCCTCAGGAATGCTGTAGAAGTGATGCCGAGTTCTTCTCGGTGCACCTAATCAGGGGTCACCTGCTGTTGATTAGTGCCATTACTAGCCAGTTAACTTTGATCATTGGGTTAAGATGGTTTTGGCTGGGTTTCTCCACTGTAAAGTTACTGTTTTATCTTTTGTTGTTAAAAAGATATCTTGTGGGGGTATACTTTGAGACAATATCCTGGTACTCCTCAAACGTTCATCCACTGGTTTCAGCATACATTGGTGATTCTTGCCTGCATTTACTATTATGATGATATTTGTAGGTAGTGATTTTCTCACTCTACCCTTCCTTCTGCATTTCTTTGTTGGCTTTCTACTGCAAGGAACAGCTTTCCCTTCTCTCTTATTTATTTTATCAGACTAGAATCACGTGTACATATGTCATTTGATAGATTAAAATCCTTTGCTATCATTATTGATTTTGATACTCAGACTGCCCCAGATTTGGTCAGTGGGAGCACCTTCAGGATGGCTCCTGGATCCTTGTGATTTGTCCTCATCATTCTTTGAGCACTTTCTTACTTTGACACAAGATATTCCAGGTTTCTCTTATTTTTCCCCCTCCTCCAGCCCTGGGATCAACCTTACTCCAAGAAGCCCTGGTTCCATTTAGTGGAGAATGGCATTTAAAAACAAGATCTGAATATTAGGTATGGTCATCAGTGTAAACTACTTTAACTTCCCATCCGTATTTCTATAAATGATTATTTTTACCAGTGCCATTGCATGTTACATTGTTTCTCCTACGTTTAGGTTATTTCTCTGGTATCTGGCATTGGTGTATATTTGATTATTTAGGAAGCATTGCTTGCCCCCAAACCTGCACTTTTGGAAAGTCTTAAATTCCTTCCAATTATGGGCAGTTCAAAGATTACTGGCTTATATGTGATATTTTCCTAATGGGTTACTTTTATTCTTTTTTTCATTAATCTCTATTAAATAAAGTTGTGAACTGTACTTAATTGAACATTTTTCTTTTGGCAATGGATTGAAGCTAAAGGGTGATTCTTGTTAATTAGTTACTCAGTTGGATTATCCATTTATCTGGATTTCATTTGAGCTGATGTTTAGTCTCTGTTTGTAAAGAGGTCTGTGGTGAACATTTTTCTGTTCTTTGCTTAAAATATTTTTTCACTGGCTGACGTAGTCCTGCTATTTGGAGTGTGGGAATCTAGCTATAGGGAATTGGTTTTACGTGAGAGTCTGTCTGGGTTTTTATTTTCTTTTCTACTCATAGAGTGTGTTTTATATTTCTGTCATTTAAAATTTGATTTTGCTCCTGAAAATGAAAAATATCTAACAATGATAATTCTCTTTATTTCTTAATGATTTTATGGAGTATCTATCAAAATGTGAGCTGCATTTCATCTTGTAGAAAATGTTGATGTAGGTTTTAAAGAATAGATTCAAATATATTTGAATTATTAATCTGAGAATTATTAATTCTTCAATTTATTTTCATTGAGTCAGTGTGGTTTATAATAGTTTTATTCTTTCCTACTTGATTAAGTCTCCTAGAATTTAGGATAATCTGTGTGTGTGTTTATATGTTTATAAGTGTGTTTATGCACGTAGTTTAGTGTGTAGTTGCAGTCACTTTTAGCAGGATGCATAGACAGGGTCATCAGAGCCTTGTAGATGCTGTTTGGAAGATGATAAATTTGAAGACTTTTGGCTCTTTTTATTTCTTTTCCATAAAGAACACAATATATATTATGTATAAGACAATATCTTTGTATACAATTTTACATGTAAAATTTGTTTTTATAGTTTATGTCAAGAATGTCAGTGGTATGCATGGAGAAGTATAAAATAAAAAAATATGGGCCAGCCAGGTGAAAGTACTTAAGTTCCAACTCTCTGCCTAGTTGTTATGCTGGCTAGTTGGGGAAAATGAAATTAATGCATGAGAAACAATTGGCAAAAAAGTATTTTATTTATTAACATTTTCAAATCGGATATTGTAAAACAAAATGATAATCTTAAGATAGATATCAGTTTAAACTATATATATATATAATGATTTATTTTTATAATTTATTTTATAAACTTATTTGCCTTTTCTGATCAGGTACATAGCTTAGTAATGTATTTCAGATATTTCAGATATGGAACAATTAATCAATCAATTTTGCTACCTCTTCATGATAGACATTGAGGGGTCCAATTTCACGGTTATTGAGGTAGCAAGCCGTATTAATCACATTTTTGATCTTTGAACAATGTACGATTCATTGATACTCATGGAAATATTTTGTAAAAGTGATGATATGATAATGAGTGTTAACAGTTCAATACTTATTTATAGAATCAGGGTAAGTCGATGTGTGACCTTGGGTAAAGTATTTTCATTCTCAATACTTCATTTTCTTCAATAATAAATAAAACAAGGTATTAAAAATTTCCTCATGTGATTCCTGTGAAATGTAAATGAGATAACAATACAAAGCACAAACACAATTCCTGGAATGTAGCAAGTGATCTGTACATGTTTACTCCTACCACTACTACTGCTGCTGTTACTACTGCCACCATTACTACTGCTACTGCCACTACTGCTGCTACTGCTACTGCTACTGCTACTACTACTACCACCACCACTGCTACTGCTATGACCCTAAATTCCCACTATTAGTTGATCTTATGGATCCTTGAAAGTGTTATTTTATATTGGATAGCAGATTTGCAGGGAGGTTTCTTGCTGTATTGAAATTTATAGAAATCACATTGGAATGCTATGGAGGTTAGTTTTGTAATATTGCATGTAGAAAGCTACATATCTTGCAAGGTAGAAATGCTACTTCTGTACCCTGAGAGAAAGAGTAAAAAAGCCTAAATGAGGTAAGACTGTGAGAATTTAAGTTGTTTTGCATTGATAGAAGGACAAACTCTACTAAATTGACTGCGTAATTGTGGGAAACTTCTTTCAAAGTAATAGGAAGGCTTTACACAATGCCAGTAGAGAAAGCTGAGTGAAAAGACATAAGAATGTGAAACTGAGGTACATTTGCTGAATATATTTAGTTCTCTTGGGGAGGAAAGAGGTGTGATAAGGGAAATGTCCATAAAATAAAACACAAAAAAGCAAGCAAACAACAAAAAAAACTCCGAAACACTGTTAAAGAACTGGCTCTTGGATTTATGTCTGAATTAATCCTATAAAGTAGAAAGTGGCTGTGAAGAATCTTCAGAATACAATAAGAGCTATCCTGTTCAGATGAAGGGGAACCACATTGGGAAATTGGAAACTTGAGTTTTGATTCTAGGTTTGCTCCTGATTGGCTTTATGCCTTTGGCCAAATCAGTTAACATCTTTAGGCCTGATTTTTCTTGACTGTAAAGCAAGAATTTTTGTCTGAGACTATCCCAGGTGTAATATTCTTTGATGTGCTTTTAAACATACAGAATAAAATTCATATATGGTTTTAAAATATATTATTATTTTTGACATTTTATTGTGGAAAATTTTAAAGGTACACAAAAGTAGAAAGAATAATATAATGGACCTCCACATGTACATATTACAGAACTCAACAAAGATCAATTCACAATCAATCCTATTTCATCTTCAACCCCATATATTTATTATTTCATCTCTAGATATTTGAGTGTATCCAAAATATAAGAACTGTTTTTAAAGCATAAACAAAAGTTATGGATCAACTCTTATCCCCCCAAAAGGCCTCTTCAAGTCCTAAACCCTAGTCCTTGTGAATGTGAACTCACTTGCAAATAGGATCATCCAAGATCCCATTCGTTAAAATGAGGCCAAAGTCAATCAGGATGGGTCTTAAAAAAAACCAATACAACTCGAGTCCTTTGAAGTGGAAGAAATTTGACCCGGTCAGTAGGAGACAGATAGGGAGAGAGACAGCCATGTGACAGAGGCAGGGATTGAATTAGGGACTGCCAGCCAGCCACCACCAGAATTCACGCCAGTCTTCAGAAAAAGCATGGCCTGCTGACCCCTTGACTTTGGACTTCCAGCCTCCAAACTGTGAAACAATAAATTCCTGTTGTTTAAGCCACCTAGTCTGTGGTATTTGTTATAGCAACTAATTTATAATTTAATTTATAATTTAACTTATAATTTAAAAATTATAGTTTTAAAATTTGAATTAGGATACCAGTGAAGTCCAATTATTGCAATTGGTTGATATGTTTCTTAAGTTTCCGTTAATTTAAAATTCCTCCTCAATTTCTTCTTTCTTGCAATTATTTGTTTAAAAACCCTGTTAATTTGTCCCATGAGTTGCTTGCAGTTGGAATTTACTCATTACATCTCCAAGTTGTTCAACTTTGCTGTTGTTGTTCTTCATAAATTGACAGCTCTTGAGGGTTGCTCAAATTCCATTTCCTTATTTTTTTTGGCAAGAATTCTTCAAAAAACATGGTGTGTAAGTCTACTAAGAAGTATATAGTGTCTGGATATCTCTCTGTGATGTTAACAGCCATGGGTGATGATTGCCTAAATCTCTTAATTCATTAGGAATTACATAATGGTAATATATATTTAAAATTATTTTTGTTATTATTTAATTAGAGAAGCTGTAGGTTTACAGAAAAGTAATGTAAAAATCCAATGTTCCCATATACCCCCTATTGTTGACACTTTTCATTAGTGTGGTACCTTTGTTACAATTGATGAAAGAATATCAAAATAGTACTATTAACTTTAGCCCATAGTTTATACATTAGGTATATTTTTTCCCATATACCACCCTATTATTAACACCTTGAATTAGTGTCATACATTTGTTATAATTAATGAAAGAACATTCTTGTACTATTAACCCCAGCCCATCAGCTACAACAGGGTTCACTGTGTTATATAGTCCCATGTTTTATCTTCTAATTTTCATTCTAGTAACATACACGACCAGAACTTCTCCTTTCAACCACATTCACATACGTAATTCAGTGCTGTTAATTACACTCACAATAATGTGCTACCATCACCACTATCCATTTCCAAATCTTACAATCAACCTAAATAAAAATTCCATACAAATTAAGCATTAGCTCCTCATTCTCTACCCTAATCTATCCCCTAGTAATCTATATTCTAGATTCTAACTCTATGGGTTTATTTATTATAATTACTTATATCAGTGAGATCATACAATATTTGTCCTTTTTTTTAAGGAGGTGTTGGGGATTGAACCCAGGACTTTGTACATGGGAAGCAGGTGCTCAACCACTGAGCTACATCCGCTCCCCTGTTTGCACTTTTGTGTCTGGCTTATTTCATTCAGCATAATGTTCTCAAGGTTCATCCATGTTGTCACATACATCAGGACTTCATTCCTTTTTAATGGCTGAATGATATTCCATTATATATATATATATATATATATATCACATTTGTTTATTCATCAATTGATGGATTCTTGCGTTGCTTCCATCTTTTGGCAGTTGTGAATAATGCT
>JAQZBX010102253.1:0-11169 GCA_029593785.1 Cabassous unicinctus | reverse complement strand
CAGACAGACAGACGAGAACCATCTGGGGGAAGGGGGGCACAAATAAAGAAAAAATAAAATAAATCTTTAGGGAAGCAGATGTGGTTCAGGTGACTGAGCTCCCACCTACCACATGGGAGATCTGTGGTTCAGTTCCTGGTGCCTCCTAAAGAAGACAGCGAGCTGGCGTGATGGGCAGGTGCGACAAGCTGACACAACAAGATGACACAACAAGAGACACCAGAAGGAAAACATAATGAGAGACACAACTAAGCAGGGAGCAGAGGTTCCCAGTGCCTCCTAAAGAAAACAAGCAAGGCAGTGAGCTGATGTGATGGGCAGACACGGCAAGCTGATGCAACAAGATGACACAACAAGAGACACAAGAAGAAAAAACATAATGAGAGACACAACAAAGCAGGGAACAGAGGTGGCTCAAGCGATTAGGTGCCTCCTTCCCACGTTGGAGGTCCTGGGTTCAGTTCCTGGTGCCTCCTAAAGACACAGCAAGTGCAAATAATGAGGGGGTGGGGAGAAATAAATTTTTAAAAAAGCATATTAGAGGCATACAACAGCAGACTTGAAATGATAGAAGAAAGAACAAGTGATACAGAAGAGAGAACTGTTGAAATAGAAGAGAAAAAAGAAAAGAGAGAGAAGAGAATGGAAAAAATTGAGCAGGGGTTTAGGGAGTTGAATGATAACATGAAATGCAACAACATACCTGTCATGGGAGTTCCAGAAGGAGAAGAAAAGGGAAAAGGGGCAGAAAGAGTATTTGAGGAAATAGTTGAAAAATTCCCAAATCTCATGGAAGAAATGAACTTACATGTCTAAGAAGCTCAGCATACCCCAACCAGAATAAATCCAAATAGACCTACTCCAAGCCACATACTACTCAGAATGTCAAACATCAGAGATAAAGAGAAAATTCTGAGAGCAGCAAGGGAGAAGCAAACCATTACAGACAAGGGACGCCCAGTAAGACTTAGTGCGGATTTCTCATCAGAAACCATGGAGGTGAGAAGACAGTGTAATGATACGAAAGAGAAAAACTGCCAGTCAATAATTCTTTATCCAGCAAAATTGTCCTTCAAATATGAAGGTGAGTTTAAAATATTCACAAACAAAAAGAAACTAAGAGAGTTCTTAAAAAAGAATCTACCTTTGCAGGAAATATTAAAGGAAGCCTTACAACTGAAAGAAAAAGACAGGAGAGAGAGGCTTGGAGGAGAGTGTAGTAGGCAAGAATAGAAGAAAGGTTAGCCAAAAGAATAAAAAGCCAACGAAAATAAGATATGACATATGAAAACCAAAGAATAAAATGGTGGAAGTAAATAATACATTTACAGTAATATCATTGAATATGAATGGATTAAAGTCCTGTGGCAGTTTGAGATTATTTGTGAATCCCAAAAAGAGAAAGACTGTGTTTGTAAACTAATCTATTCTGGGTGTGATACCCTTTGATTATATTGGATTAAATTGAGGGGTCCTTTATTAAATTACCTGCTAAGATTAGGACTTTGATTCAACCACATCAATAAGGTGTGACTCAAATTCAGTCCCTGCCCCCTTGGTGGTCCTATATAAACGGACACTCACTCAAGAAGACACAAGAGAAAGAGCTCTGTCATGTTTGATCCTGGGGCCCCGAGAAGAGATGAGCCATTCACCTGATACTTTGCAGCTGAAGAGAACAGATTAGTTGAGCAGCTGAGAAGGCCCAGAAGCAAACAAGCCCTGTGCCAGAGACTGATATAGGAAGCCCTGAGAGACCAGGCAGAGAGCAGCGACCATCTTGCTTCAACACATGGCAACTGATTTTGGTGAGAAAACAACCTTGAGTTGAACTCTTTAGGGCCTTCTAGCTGTAAGATTCTACCCCAAATAAACACCCTTTATAAAAGCCAACAGATTTCTGGTACTTTGCATCAGCACCCCTTTGGCGGACTAATACAACTCCCCAATCAAAAGACATAGGCTGACAGAATGGAGAATAAAACATGAGCCATCCATATGCGGCTGATATGTAATCCTTATAAAGAATATTATCTGCAACGTTAAGAATTGTACACTCACAGCAAAACGCAGCTTTGAGTTAATAAGTGACCAGAGATCCGGTTCCTATGAGCCATTTATGCTTACACTATTCTTTGCTTAATACACACACAGGGGAGCCTTGACATGGGTCCCTGGTCTATAGTTTCTGTTTTTCCCAAAGGATCATAGCAACTGTCTAAGATGATGAATATTGAACACTGAAACTATGGGTTCCTATAGTTTTTAGTTACTGACCCATTTATAGAGTAGAGCACTTTGGGGCATGATGTCCTTCCTCAGGGGAGCTGGCCACTGTGCCGGAGATGGGCATTGTTGTTCTACAGGCAGCTGACAAATCGCGAGTTGCATGACCACCCTGAGATCATAGATTTGGTCTCTCATAAAAGTGGAGCCCCTTTGTGTTGCCAGTTGAAGTCTCACCCAGGATGGCATGCTCTGCCTGGGACTGTTTTTCCAATTGGGACTCCGATTGGCTGCTGAAAAAGGGACTTCCCGGCCTCGTGAAAGATCAGATGTTGTGTTTTCCCCCTATTTGGTCAGTGTTTGTATATACTTTCATTCTTTCCTATGTATTTAATTACTTTCTTTTGTGGTTGCTCAATTTTTATAATCATTTGATATAACCCGAGACTCATCTGATTGAACAAAACTGCCTTTGCATAGCATTTAGAGTTTCTGCCTCTTCCTTAGCAAAACAGCTGCCTACAAGAGACTCACCTTAGACCCAGTGGTACAAACCGGCTGAAAAGCAAAAGGCTGGAAAAAGATACTCCACACAAATGGTAACCAAAAAAGAGCAGGAGTAGCTATATTAATATCAGATAAAACAGACTTTAAATGCAAAAAAAAAAGTTATAAGAGATACAGAAGGCCATTATATATTAATAAAAGGGCCAATCCACCAGGAAGATATAACAGTCATAAATATCTATGCACCTAACCAGGGTGCCCCAAAATACATGAGGGAAACTCTGACAAAACTGAAGGGAGAAATAGACATTTCTACAATCATAGTTGGAGACTTCAACACCCCACTCACATCATTAGATAGAACAACTAGACAGAAGATCAACAAGGAAACAGAGAACTCGAAAAATATGATAAACAAGTTAGACCTAACAGACATATACAGAACACTGCATCCAAACTCAGCAGGTTATACATTCTTCTCAATTGCTCATGGATCTTTTCCAAGATAGAACACATTTTAGGTCACAATCCAGGTCTCAATAAATATAAAAAGATTGAAATTATACAAAGCCCCTTCTCAGATCTTAAAGGAATGAAACTGGAAATCAATAATAGATGGGAAAGTGGTAAATTCACAAACGTTTGGAGACTGAACAAAACACTCCTAAATAATCACTGAGTCAAAGAAGAAATTGTAGGTGAAATCAGTAAATATATTGAGGCAAATGAAAATGAAAACACAACTTATCAAAACTTATGGGATACAGCAAAGGCAGTTCTGAGAGGGAAATTTATAGCCCTAAATGCTTATATTAAAGAAGAAGAAAGCAAAAATCTAAGATCTAACTGAACAACTGGAGAAACTAGAAAAAGAACAGCAAACCATTCCCAAAGCAAGCAGAAGGAAAGAAATAATAAAGATTAGAGCAGAAATAAATGAAATTGAGAAAGAAAAAAAAAACAATAGAGAAAATCAACAAAACCAAAACCTGGTTCTTTGAGAAGATCAATAAAATTGGTAAACCCCTAGCTAGAGTAACAAAGAAAAAGAGAAGATGCAAATAAATAAAATCAGAAATGAAAGAGGCAAAGTTATGGCTGACCCCACAGAAATAAAAAAGGTCACAAGAGTACATTATGGGAAGTGGATGTGGCTCAAGCGACTGGGCTCCTGTGTACCGTACAGGAGGTCCAGGGTTTGATTTCCGGGGCCTCCTGGTGAAGGCAAGCTGGCCCATGCAGAGTGCTGGCCCATGCGAAGAGCTGGCACAGCAAGATGACGAGACAAAAAGAGACACAGAGGGAAGCAGATGTGGCTCATGCGACTGGGCTCCCGCCTACCACATGAGAGGTCTCTGGTTCGGATCCCAGTGCCTCCTAAAGAAGACAGTGAGCTGGCGTGAAGGGCAGGTGCAGCAAGCTGACACAACAAGAGACACAAGAAGGAAAAAAAACATAATGGGAGACACAACAAAGCAGGGAAAAGAAGTTCCCAGTGCCTCCTAAAGAAGACAGTGAGCTGACTCAACAGGCAGGTGAGGTGAGCTGATGCAACAAGAGACATGGGGAGAAAAAACAGAATGAAAGACACAACAAAGCAGGGAGCAGGGGTGGCTCAAGCAATTAGACACCTCCCTCCCACAACGGAGGTCCCAGGTTCAGCTCCTGGTGCCTCCTAAAGAAATAAGGAATACAAACAGACTCAGCAAGTGAAAAACAAGGGGGTGGGGAAAAATAAATAAAATAAATCTTAAAAAATAAAAGAAGAGACAGAGGAGAGACAATAAGAGACACAGCAGACCAGGGAGCTGAGGTGGCACAAGAGATTGAGCGCCTCTCTCCCACTCTGGAAGGTCCCAGGATCAGTTTCCAGTGCCGCCTAAAAAGAAGACAAGCAGACACAGAAGAACACATAGCGAATGGACACAGAGAGCAGACAGTGAGTGCAAAACAACGAGGTGTGGGGGGAATAAATAAATAAATCTAAAAAAAAAGACTACATTATGAGAAACTGTATGCCAACAAACTAGACAACCTAGATGGAATGGACAAATCCCTAGAAATGCGCAAACAACCTACACCGACACTACAAGAAACACAAGAAACCAATCACATTTAAAGAGATTGAATCATTCATCAAAAATCTCCCAACAAAGAAATGTCCAGGACTAGATGGCTTCACAGGTGAATTCTACCAAGCATTTCTAGAATTAACACACATCCTGTTTATTTTTTTTAAGCAGTATTCTTTTTTTTCAAGATTTATTTATTTGTTTATTTATGGCCCCCCCCCCTTGCTGCTTGTGCTTGCTGTATCCATTCGCTGTGTGTTTTCGCCGTGTCTGCTTATCTCCCCCTTGCTGTGAGGTCCCGCTGCATCAGGCCCTCACGCCGCGCGAGCCGGCCTGCCCTCACAAGGAGGCCCCGGGTTGGTAAACGGGAGCTCTATCGATTGAGCCACACCTGCTTCCCTCCTGTTTATTTTTTAGATTTATTTAATTTATTTATTTCTCCCTCGCTCCCTCATTTTTTTATGCTCGCTCTCTGCTCTCTATGTTCTTCTGTGTCTACTTGTCTTCTCTTTAGGCAGCACTGGGAATCGTTCCTGGGACCTTCTGGAGTGGAGAGAGGCGCTCTAATCTCTTGCGCCACCTCAGCTCCCTGCTCTGCTGTGTCTTTTATTGTCTCTCCTCTGTGTCTCTTTTTGTTGCATCATCTTGCTGCACCAGCTCTCCACTCGGGCCAGCTTCCTTTTCACCAGGAGGCCCCGGGAATTGAACCCTGGACCTCCTATATGGTAGATGTGAGCCAATCACTTGAGCCACATCCGCTTCCCCCAATCCTGTTTAAACTCTTCCAAATAATTGAAGAGGAAGGAAAATTACCCCACATGTTTTATGAAGTCAACATCACCCTAATACCAAAGCCATATAAAGACATTACAAGAAAAGAAAATTATGGACCATTCTCTCTTATGAACATGCAAAAATTCTCAACCAAATACTTGCAAATAGAATCTAACAGCATATCAAAAGACTTATATACCATGGCCGAGTGGGATTTATTTCTGGTATGCAAGGGTGGTTCAACATAAGAAAAGCAATTAACATAATACACCACATTAACAAATGGACGGGAAAAAGCCACATGATCATCTCTATCGATGCATAAAAGGCATTTGACAAAATCCAGCATCCTTTCTTGATAAAAACACTTTGGAAGATAGGAATAGAAGGAAAATCCCTCAATATGATAAAAAGGCATATATATGAAAAACCCACAGCCAACATTGTACTCAATGGGGAAAGGTTGAACACTTTCCCTCTAAGATCAAGAACAAGACAAGGATGTCCACTGTCACCACTGCTATTCAATATTGTGCTAGAAGTTCTAGCTAGAGCAATTAGACAAGAAAAAATAAAAGGCATCCATATTGGAAAGGAAGAAGTAAAACTCTCACTATTCACAGATGACATAATCCTATATTTAGAAAATTCTGAAATGTCTATGACAAAGCTACTTGAGCTAATAAATGAGTTCAACAAAGTGGCAGGATACAAGATCAACTCGTAAAAATCAGTAATGTTTTTGTACACTAGTATTGAACAATCTGAGGAGGAAATCAGGAAAAAAATTCCATTTACAATAGCAACAAAAAGACTCAAATACCTATGAATCAATTTAACTAAGTAGTACAGGACCTATATGCAAAAAAACTACAAAACAATGCTAAAAGAAATCAAAGCAGACCTAAACAAATGGAAAGATATTCCGTGTTCATGGATTAGAAGACTAAATGCGGTGAAGATATCAATCCTACCCAGACTATTTATAGATTCAATGCAATACCAATCAAAATTCCAAAAGCCTACTTTACAGAATTAGAAAAGGCAATTACCAAATTCATATGGAAGGAAAAGTGCACCCAAATAGCCAAAAGCATTCTAAAAAGAAGAGCGATGTTGAAGGAATTTCACTCCCTGAACATGAAACATATTACAAAGCTACAGTGATCAAGTAGCATGGTATTGGCATAAAGATAGATACATCAATCAGTGGAATAGAATTGAGAGTCCAGAAATAAACCCTCACCTTTACAGCAAACCTATCAAAGCCATGTTAATGGGACTAAACAGTCTCTTCAACAAATGGTGCTGGAAGAACTGGATATCCATAACCAAAAAAATGAAAGAGGACCCCTAGCTCACTCCCTATACAAGAATCAACTCAAAATGGGTCAAAGACCTAAATATAAAAGCCAGGAACATAAAACTACTAGAAGAAAATGTAGGAAAACATCTTAAAGACCTTGTGATAGGTGGTGGTTTCTTGGACCTTATACACGAAGCACGTGCAACAAAAGAATAAACAGGGAAGCAGGCGTGGCTCAAGAGTTGAGCACCTGCCTCCCACATGGGAGGTCCTGGGTTCGGTTCTGGTGCTTCCTAAAGAAAACAAACAAAAAGGAGCAGATAGCGAGCAAAAACAAGCAGATAACAAACAAAAACAAAACAACAAGCAGACTGAGCAAAAACAAATGAGCAGGGAGTGGATATGGCTCAAACAGTCGAGTGCCCACCTCCCACATGGGAGGTCCCAGGTTCAGTTCCTGTGCCTCCTAATTTTAAAAAAAGGAAAAAGAGATAAATGGGACCTCCTCAAAATGAAACACTTTTGCACCTCAAAGGACTTTGTCAAACGGGTGAAAAGGCAGCCGATTCAATGGGAGAAAATATTTGGAAATCACATATCTGATACGGGATTAATATCCAGGATATATAAAGAGATCCTACAACAACAATAAAAAGACAAACGAACTGATTAAGAAATGGACAAAAGACTTAAATAGACATTTGTCTGAAGAAGAAATACAAATGGTGAAAAAGCACATGAAAAAATGTTCAATTTCACTAGTGATTAGGGAAATGCAAATCAAAGCTAAAATGAGATATCATTTCACACCTATCAGAATGGCCACTATTAAAAAGACAGAGAACTACAAGTGTTGGAGAGGATGTGGAGAGATGGGCACACTTCTTCACTGTTGGTGGGAATGCAGAATGGTACAGTCACTGTGGAGGACTGTTTGGCAGTTCCTAAAGAAGTTGAATATAGACTTGCCACGTGACCCTGCAATACCACTACTGGGTATATATCCAGAAAAACTGTTCATAGTGATGTTATTCACTATTGCCAAAAGTTGGAGACAACCCAGGTGTCCATCAACTGAGGAATGGATAAATAAACTGTGGTGTATTCACACAATGGAATATTATGCAGCTGAAAAAAGAAATGAAGTCATAAAGCATATGATAACAAGGATGAACCTGGAGGATATCATCTTGAGTGAAGCAAGCCAACACAAAAGGACAAATAATGTATAATTGCATTACTATGAACTAAATATGTTGTGTAATATCATGGAGTTAATAACTTGAATATGGGTCACCAGAAAATAGAATGAGATTAGAGAAAGGAAAGCAGAGGGTTAACTTGTGCAGAATTGGTAAAAAGGATATGTGTTAATCTTTGGAAATGAATAGAAAAGGTGAAACCCCAAAATAATGTTTGTAACTAGCAGTACTATTTGTGTGGGTATGAAAGTGGTTTAAAGGGAAAGTCTAAGGTCATGTATGTTACTAAAAGGAAAGCTAAAAAATGTACCATTGGACTGTATAGCATAGGAAAACTGCATGTGAAATATGAATATGGGTAAAACTGCATATATAAGACCATCTTCCTTTGAAACTGAACAAATGTATGTTAATACTACAAGATGTTAATATCAGACCCAAAAAAATCATTATGCTAAATGAAAGAAATCAAAGTACTACATATTGTGTGATTCCATTTATATAAAATATAAATATAAATTAATTTATAAAGATGAAATTAGTGATTATGTAGGGCTGCAGAAAGACTGCTGAGGGGTGTGGAGTTTTTCTTTTTGGAGTAATGAATTTATTGTAAAAGTTTTTGTGGTGATGAATGCACAACACTGTGATGATACTAAACAACATTGATTATACACTTTGGATAGATCATATGGTGTGTGAATATATCTCAACAAAACTGCTTAATAAGTAAATAAATAATTGTGCAAGAATAGCCAGAAATAGCAGATATGTACAGCAGGGGACGCATAGAGAGATTGAGAGGTAAAGAATTTTCTTGTTGGAAAGCAAATCTGGCTCAAACAGTTGGGTGCTCGCCTACCACATGGGAGGTCCTGGGTTCGGTTCCTGGTGCCTCCAAAAGAAGACAAGCAAGATAGTGAGCTGACATGACGGGCTGACGTGGTGAGCTGACACAACAAGATGACGCAACGAAGAGACACAACAAGGAAACACAATGAGAGACAACAAGCAAGCAGCAGAGGTGGCTCAAGCGATTGGGTACTTCCCTCCCACATGGGAGGTCCCAGATTCAGTTCCCAGTGCCTCCTAAAAAGAAGACGAGCAGACAGCGAGCCCAAACAACGAAGGGGCTGGTGAGAAATAAATAAATAAAATAAATCTTAAAAAAAAAGAGAATTTTCTTGTTTGGCTTTTTGTTTATTATTATTATTATTGAAATAATGAAAATGCTCTAATAATGATTGAACTGATGAATGCCCAACTATGTGATTATACCAAATACCGTTGATTGTACACTTCGGATGAATTGTATGCTTAATTAATATATATCAATAAAATTGATTTGTTTTTTTTAAAAAATCAATAACAGAAGGAAACCTAGGTTGGGGAGGGGACACAATGAAGACATGGACTGCCAAAGACCATGTAGACAGTACATGTAGACAGTTAGGTGTGGTTTCTGCAATAATAGGGCAAGGCTTTGGATGAGCCCAGCTCCAAAGGAAGAGAGCAAGGAGGCCGAGCAAAGCCAGGCCTGGCATGAAAACACAGACATTGCTGCCGCCTCAGCGGAGCCACTCTTGGCTCTTCCTAAGGGTGTAAATGTCTGAACCCCAGGCCCCGAATTCTCCTTTAGGACACACATCTTTGGCTCTTTGGCTTTTTGTACAGTGGCGGTCATCTTTGTCAAATCATCTCTAACATACAAATGCATCATCCTACTCTGTTCCAACAGTGGCCCTGAATATTTTTGGTTTTCTCACCCTGAGCATTGGGCTGCACATTCTTGGGAAGCTTTGTTAGAGGAAATAATTGCATTGCTTTTTTTCTTGATTTTAAAGTAAGATGTTGTTTCTGTAAAAAATATTCTGAAAATACAGAAAAAGCATAAAATTTGGTAAAAAGAAGAAAAAAATAGGGACCTGGCTTTTAAATGGTATGTTTTCCCAACTTTAGATAGAGGCAGGGTAAGCTCTCCTTTTCGTTCTGAAGGAACCCTTCTTGTCTCAGGGGTCTCCCCCAGAATGTCAGGAAGAGAGCTCTGTTAAGCCTTTCTTTATGGACCTGAGCACAGAGAACAGGATGGTGCCTTTGAATCACCATATGTATTCAAAATAAAAGTAATGCTGTGCAACAAAATTATAAGCAAGGAAGTCTGATATTATGCTCTTTCCATCATGTCTATTTTAATGATGTTAAAATATCAAGTTGGGAGCAGATGTGGCTCAGCAGTTGCGTGCATGCTTCCCATGTGGGAGGTCCTGGGTTTGGTCTCAGGTGCCTTCTAAAAACAAACAAACAAACAAAAACAACAAGCAAACAAATGAAAAAACTCAGGGAAGCCGATGGGGCTCAGTGGTTCAGCACGAGCTTCCCACATACAAGGTCTGGGGTTCAATCCCCGGCCCTGGTACCTCAAAAAAAAAAAAAAATCAGATCAGGTTAATTCAAAACGGATCAAAGACCTAACTATAAAGACTAAAACTATAAAACTCCTAGAAGGAAACAGAGGGAAACATCTTCAGAACCTTGTGTTAGGCAATGGTTTCTTAGACTTTACACCAAAAGAAAGTGAAAAGACAACCTACAGAATGGGAGAAAATATTTGGAAACCACATATCTAACAATGGTTTAATATTCAGAATATATAAAGAACTCCTACAACTCAACAACATAAAGACAAACAACCTAATTTTAAAATGGACAAAAGACTAAAATAAACATTTCTCCAAATCAGAAATACAAATGGCCAATAAGCACATGAAATGAGGCTCAATATCATCAGCCCTCAGGGCAATGCAAATCAAAACACCGTGAGATACCACTTCATATCCACTAGAATGGCCACTATTTTTTTAAAAATCAGAATATTACAAGTGTTGGAGAGGATGTGCAGAAACAGGAACCTTCATACATTATTGGCGGAAATGTAAAATGTTGCAGCTACTGTGGAAGACAGTTTGGTGGTTCCTCAGAAATTTAAGTATAGAATTACCATATAAACTGGCAATCCTGCTTCTAGGCATATACCCAAAAGAATTTTTTTTTTTTTTATGATTTATTTATTTATTTATTTATC
>JAQZBX010102252.1:0-11184 GCA_029593785.1 Cabassous unicinctus | reverse complement strand
AAAACTACAATGAGATATCATTTCACACCTATCAGAGTGGCCACTATTAAAAAGACAGAGAACTACAAGTGTTGGAAAGGATGTGGAGAGATAGGAACACTTCTTCACTGTTGGTGGGAATGCAGAATGGTACAACCACTATGGAGGATTGTTTGGCAGTTCCTAAAGAAGCTGAATATAGACTTGCCACGTGACCCTGTAATACCATTACCGGGTATATACCCAGAAGAACTGAGAGCAGTGACACGAACAGACATCTGCACACCGATGTTCATAGCAACATTATTCACCATTGCCAAAACTTGGAAACAACCCAGGTGTCCATCAACAGACAAATGGATAAACAAACTGTGGTCTAGTCACACGATGGAATATTATGCAGCTGTAAGAAGAAATGAAGCCGTAAAGCATATGACAACATGATGAACCTGGAGGACATTATGTTGAGAGAAGCAAGCCAGACACAAAAGGACAAATATTGTATGAATATACATTGTGTAACATATTGTTTGATTAAACAAAAAATTTATATGTATCCATTACATTTAAGTGAGAAATGTATATATTTATTCATCTGTGTTTACTTTTTAGTTTTTAATTGTTTATATTTTCAGTTATTAAATGTACAAAATAAAGTAATTAATAAATATATAAGTAAATAATTTTTTTAAAAAGAGCAAAGTTGGAAGACTCTCAATTCCTGATTTTAAAGCATATTCCTTAGCTACGGTAGAAAAAACAGCATGGTACTGGCATAAAGATGGACAGATTGACAAATGGAACCAAATTGAGAATTCAGAAATTGACACACATCTATGTTCAAGTGATTTTTGAAAAGGCATTCAAGTCCAAAAAGCTGTGCCATAATAGTCTATTCAACAAATGGTGTTTGGGAGAACTGGATATCTATTTCCAAAAGAAAGAAAAAGACCCTTATCTTACACATTATTAAAAAAAATAAAAACTCAAAATGGATCAAAGACCTAAATGTAAAAGCCACAACAATAAAACTTCAAGAAGAAAATGTAGGAAAACATCTTCAAGACTTTGTGATAGGCAGTAGTTTCTTAAACCTTATACCCAAAACATGAGCATCAAAAGAAAAATAGATAAATGAGACCACCTCAAAATTAAACTTCAAAAGACTGTGTCAAGAAAGTGAAAAGGCAAACTACTCAATGAGGGAAAATATTTGGAAACCACATATCTGACAAAGTTTTGATATTGATATTACATAAAGGGATCATACAACTCAATGATAAAAAGACAATCAACCTAATTTAAAAATGGGCAGAAGACTTGAATAGACATTTCCCCAAAGAGGAAATGTCAAAATGGCCAAAAAGTACATGAAAAAAATGTTCAACATCACTAGCTGTTAGGGAAATGCAGATCAAAGTTAAATGAGATACCATTTCACACCTTACATATTGGCCATCTTAAAAAAAACAACAACCACAACAACAACAGAAAATTTCAAATGCTGGAGAAGATGTGGGGAAATAAGAACACTCCTTTATTGTTGGTGGGAATGTAGAATGGTGCAGTCTCTGTGAAAGTCAGTTTGGCAGAACATCACGAAGCAGAATATAGAACTGCCATGTGATCCAGCAATCCCATTACCAGGTATATATTCAGAATAACTGAAAGCAAGGACGTGAACTAACATTTGCACACCATTGTTAATAGCAGCATTATTCACAATATGGAACCAGACCAAGTGTCCTTCAACCAATGAATGGCTAAAGAAAATGTCATATATATATACAATGCATACTATTCAGCTGTAAGAAGAAATGAAATCAAGATGCATAGGACAACATGGATGAACCTTGAAGATATTATGTTGAGTGAAATAAGCCAGACACTAAAGGACAAATATTGCATGGTTTCACTAATATTAACTAAATACAATGAGTAAACTCATGGAAGTAAACTTTAGAGTATAGATTACTGGAAATAGAATGTGGGTTGAGAATGGGATTAGTGAATGTGGGTTAGTGAGTATAACTAACACTGCTGACTTATAAATGAGATTGTGGCTGAAAGCAGTAGTGTGTGGGTCTAAAGGTCATTTGAAAGGGAACTAGAAAATAATCTAGGGAATGTATAACAGTGATTTCAATGTTGATGAAAATTGTGGTTAATAGTCTAAATATAAGAATGTTCTTTTACAAAGTGTTAAGAATATGGTGAGACATGGGAAAATTAGAACTAATGTAACTTATGGATGATAGTTAACAGTAACATCGAAATATTTTTGCACAATGGCAAAGAAGATATACCAACTCTAAGAGACAACAGTAGGGGGTTATAAGATGTATGGGATTTTTCCTTTTGGAATAATGAAAATGTTCTAAAATTTATTGAGGTTATGATAGCACCACTCACTGCTGAAAATGAAAGTCACTGAGTGTACACTTTGAATGAATTGTAGAAAACATAGGGCTGTATAACACAGGGAATCCAGTGGTGGAAGATGGACTATTTAACAGGAAAAATATGAGAACATTCTCTCATGAACTACACCAAATGTAAAATATGGGCTATAGTTAGTAGTAATATTTTGATGGTGCTATTTCATAGTTGTAACAAATGTTTCACAACAATGCAAGGTGGTGAGGTGATGCCTGGATGCCCTGTATGATGATATGCATGTTTGTTTTGCAAGTTCACAACTTTCACTATATACTTATTGTTTAGGGATTGTATTAGTCAGCCAAAGGGGTGCTGATGCAAAATACCAGAAGGTGACTGGTCTTTATAAAGGGTATTTATTTGGGGTAGAAGTCCACAATTACCAGGCCATAAAGCCTAAGTTTCTTCCCTCACCAAAATCCATTGCCACATGTTGGAGCAAGGCAGCTGCCGACGTTTGCCAGGGTTCAGGCTTCTTGGTTTCCTCTCTTCCCAGGGCTGAGTTTCTCTCTGGGCTTAGTGCCTCTGTTTCCTCCACAAGGTCAGCTGTAGACTATGAGGCTCTCTAGGCTTTGCTTCTCTTCCCAGGCCAGCTGTGAAATTGTCAGGCGAATGGCTTGTCTCTATCCCGGGGCCTTCTTTCTTACCTCACGACCAAGCTCCTCCATCTGCTCGCCTCCCCAGGCTCCAGCATCAAAACTCCAACATCAGAACTGCTTCCTTTGCCCTTTGCCTTGCCTTTTATATTTGATTCTTCCACCCACCAAGGGGTGGGGCTCAACACCCTCCTGACATGGCCCAATCAAAGCCCCAATTATAACTTAATCATGCCCAGATGAACAGATAGTTTACAAGCATAATCTAATATAGATTTTTGGAATTCATAATTACATCAAACTGCCAAACTGCAACAGGGATGTTCATGTATGAATAACATACTTCAATAAAATTTTATTTAAAAGTAAATAATATAATTATTTAAAAATATATTTAGCAGCATATTCTAGTGTGTAGATGCAATATAAATTATTAAATAATGCTCTTGTTTTTGGAGATTTGAGTGTTCGTTATATATTTTAGATACCGGTGTTTTGTCAGAAATATGGTTTGAAAATATTTTCTCCCAGTCTGCAGCATATATTTTCTTACTCATAATGTCTTTCACCAAGCAAAAGTTTTTAAATTGGGATGAAGTACAATTTATCAATCTTTCCTTTTATGGAACATACTTATGGTGTCAAGTCTGAGAACTTTTGTTTAGCTGTAGATCCAAAGTTTTTCCTTTATTTTTTACTAAAAATTTTATAGCTATACATTTTACATTTAATTCCATGATCCATTTTGAGTTAATTGTGTTGTAAATTGAAAGACATAGGTTGAAGTTCTTTTTTTTTCCCCCTAGGGATATACACTTCCTCCTGCATCTTTTGTTGAAAAGGCTGTAATTCTGCCATTGAACTGCATGTGAACCTTCATCAAAACTCACTTGGCCATTATTTGTGTAGGACTATTTCTGAATTCTCTATTCTATTACTTTATATATCTGTCTATGCGCCTACCAATACCACATAATCTTGATTACTGTAGCTATAGAATAGATCTTGAAATTGAGTAGCTAAAAATGTCTTGAACTAGCTCTTCTTGTTCATTTGCCTTTCTATATAATTTTTAGATGCATCTTGTCTATGTCTACAAAACATCATGCTGGTATTTTGATAGGAATTGTATTAAACCACTACATATTTCAGGGAACAATTGACATCTTAACTATATTTTGTCTTCCATTTTATGAACACAGTATTATCTCTCCATTTATTTAGATCATCCTTGATTTCTTTCATCAGCATTTTGAATTTTCAGTATATAAGACCTGTAGACACGTTTTGTTAGATTTATACCTAGGTATTTCATTTATTTTGAAACAATTGCAAATGTTATTTTGTTTTCAATTTCAGTGCCATGTGTTTGTTGCTAGTATACAGAAATACATTTGACTTTTGGAAACTGACCTTGCATAATGTGAACTTGCTGAACTCACTTATTTCTAAGGAGTGGTTTTTCTTTCTTTTCTTTTTTTTTTTTACATCTGTGGGATGTCTTACAGATACAATCATGCTATCTGCAAAAAGGGAAAATTTTACTTCTTCCTTTTCATTGTCTACCTTCAATTTCTTTTTCTTGCATTGGTGCACTGGCTAGAATTCCCATCATTTTAACTGAAGTGGTGAGAATGGACAGCCTGATCTTAGGATGAAAACATTAATTTTTTCACTATCAAGTAAATTTATTAATATGACCAAGTGACTTTCCTTCTTTAGTCAGTTAAAATGTTGGATTACACTGATTGATTTTCTAATACTGAATCAAACGGACATCCCTAGAGTAAACCCTGCTGAGTGAATAATCCTTTTTATGTATTCCTGAATTCTATTTGCTAATATTTTATAAAGGCTTTTAGGCTTTATATTAATAAAGGATATTGGCTTATATAGTTTGTTTGATTTTCGGGGTTACTGTCATAGTCTGGTTTTGGTATTAGGGTTATATTAGCCTCATAAAATTAATGGAGAAGTATTCTAATATCTCCTATTTTTTAGAAGAGATTGTATAGAGTTGGTGCCAATTATTCTTTAAATATTTGACAGAATTTTCCAGTGAAACTATCTTAACTGGAGATTTATTTTTTGTAAATTTCAATATTACAAATTCAATATCCTTAATAGTTATAGGGCTATTCAAATTATCTATTTCATATTGGCAATTTGTGGTGGCTTGTGTTTTTGAGGAACTGGTCCATTTTATCTAAGTTGTCAAATGTATGTGGGTTCTTAATTTATTTTTTCCTTATCCTCAGCAAGGTGATATTTTCACTTTAATTCAAGATATTGTTAATTTATATTTCCTTCTATTTTTCTTGCTATAGTCTGCCAATTTTATTATTCTTTTCAAAGAACAAGCCCTTTTTTTAATGGATTTTTCTATTTTTCTGCTTTCAGTTTGATGAATTTCTGCTCTTGTCTTCATTATTTCCTTCATTCTGCTTGCTTTGGGTTTATTTTTCTCTCCTTTTTAAAAGTTTTTGGTCTTCTTCTTATCTCTATTCCTTTGCTTTCTCTTTCTTTGCTGATACCTTCTATATTTTCCTTTGGTTCAAGCTTGTTCATAGAGGATCATTGGAGCATTTTTATGATGATGCATTAAAATCTTTTTCACATAATTCTAATATTCTCATCTCTTCAGTGTTGGCGTATATTGACTGTCTTTTCTCATTCACTTTGAGATCTTCTTGGTTCTTAGCATGATGAGAGATTTCAGTTGAAACTTGGACATTTTGCATATAATGTTATAAGCCTCTGGATCTTATTTGAAACTTTTGTTTTAACTGGTTTCCTCTAATACGGCTCCAGCAGGGGAAGAGAAGGTACCACCTCATTACTACCACATGTGATGAATGAAGTCCAGGTTCTCTACCAGGATGCTCTTGACACCCAGTGGCTTATCCTAACTGCTGGGTGAGAATGGACCCCATCCCAGTGGAGAAGGGGTAGGATGACTCAATACTGCTGGGTGGGGTGGA
The DNA here is from genome assembly GCA_029593785.1 of Cabassous unicinctus. Taxonomy (NCBI): domain Eukaryota; kingdom Metazoa; phylum Chordata; class Mammalia; order Cingulata; family Chlamyphoridae; genus Cabassous; species Cabassous unicinctus. Next base: position 5,189 of record JAQZBX010102252.1, on the reverse strand, counting down.
ATTCCCTGCTTCAATATGGTTTCCACTGGTATTGCATAGATTGGGGGAATTCATTTACTGCCCAGCAAGTATGAAAGTCTTGCCTTCTTACTAAACCTTTTCTGAAACCACAGAGGAGGGTGGGGGTGGTGATGTGAGTGGTAGAGATAGGGGGTTGTTGTACCAGTCTTGCAAGAGTGGAAGTCTACACTCACCACTCAGCCTTTGCTGGCATGGGTAAAGGTGTGGCTTCAATTTTTTTTAGTAGTATTTAGTTGGAGTGGAGACGTTACTGTCTAAAAGTTTTCTGCCTTGCTAGACTGCCCCTATTGTGGTCCTTTGGCTGAGAGAGTAGGTTTTATTTGGGACTTATTTTTTCTGTGCCCATTGGTTTTTCCAAGTGGTTGGCTTTTTAAGCTTCAAATCTGGGATATTCAAGTCAAAAAGAAAACCCAGGGAACTCATCACCATGTTGTTACTTGGATCTGAGAATCTTAGTTGATCTGCCTATTCTAGCCATAATTTAGAGCCTTCTAATGTTTGCTTTATATATTATGTCCAGGGATATTAATTTTAATAACTGCAGAAAATTGCAAAAAGGAGTGCTACCGCCTCTTCTGTGAAGTGGAAGTTCTATGTATTTTCATAGTTCCTTGATACTAGATGTCACTAATAAGAGGAGAGTCCAGTATTGTTTTGCTTATAATAGCCCTTTCATTCCATCATATATGAAAAGAGGGAAGTTAGGTATGCTGTCTTTTAAAATGAGTTTGACTTTTGGATATAAATTCATATTTTCAAATTAACATTTTACCTATATGACATTTGTTAAAATGGGAGAAAAGTTTTGATGATTTTGCTTTAAACCATAGTTATGGAAATGTTTTACCAGCATGGTAGAGAAGTCAGAGGCTCTCTATATGCTCTCTGTATTAGTTTGCCAAAGGCCATCAATGCAAACTTCCAGGAATGGGTTGACTTACAGTTCTGAGGCCATGAAGTGTCCAAATCATGGTACTATCAGAGATGCTTTCTCACCAAAGTCAGCTACTGGTGATCCTTGTGTCCTGCCACATGGTGAAGGAAGATGGTGGCTGATCCCTGCTTAGATCCCTGCCTTCCCCTCAGTGTTCACTATCTACCATAGCCCAGTTATGGGTGATCAGGCATAAGGCTCATTTCTTCAACCTTGAGCTGCTCCATGTGCCTATCCTCATGAGGACTTCCTGCTTCATCTTCTGATAGTCCTCGAGTCCTCTCTGACATGGTGTTCCTTTTCTTTTTATCTCTCTGTGTGTTCTCAGTTTATATAAGACCCAGCAAGAGGGCAGAGACCCAAATTATGTCATGCCTTACTGACATAGTCCAATCAAAAGTGATCTAATCAAGTGATCTAATCAAGGCCCCTTAACAAAATCTAATGTAATAAAAGAGTCTCACACCCACAAGAATGGATTAGTTCAAAAACATAATCTTTTTTTTGGTGGCAGTGGGGAGGGATTCACCAAATTCAAAGTGTCACAGTGGCAAAGTAAATTCTTCCAAAGTAGAATGAAGTATTGTTTTCTTTTCAAAGCCTTTGGAAACTTAAGTATAAATGGCTGCTGTAATTCAAATACTTATCATATGAACTTTCCAAATATGAACAGTAATTGATATGCAGTGTTTTTCTCATTTGCATCTGTGATACTTCAGAAATCCCCCCATTTACTTGAGGCCATTAGCAGGAAACTGCAAAGACAGGATAAAAGTCACTAATTAAGCAGCTGCACACCCTCAGTCAAGACTGTTACATGATGATGATGATTATTATTAGATATTCTTGGTTGACTCCAGAAATTTAAATAGCAAGTGCATACAGAGCTTGTGCCATATATAATGTTAAAAGGAATGAAACCAGAACTTTACAAAATTGCAAATGTTTCTCTTATTATAAGATTTATTTTCAAGAACTTTTTGGGGAGGAGAAGGGAGAGATTATTTCAAATTCCCTTCCTGTCTTTCCTTAGGATTTAATACAAGGCCAGTTTCATTCAATGGGGTATTTTGGGGCATCTCTTGTAAAGGGAGTACACATTGAAGACTAAGGGACAGACAAAAACAAAGTCAACCTCAGAGAGAATTTGATTCATATCTCCATTTTATTATGAAATTTTACATCATCGCTGACAAATAATTTAGCTTCAGTTTCTTCTTTTGTAAATTTCTGACATTCCTAAAATTCAGGGAAGTATAAGAATATTATAAAGAAATGTATGTAAAAATATGACACAGAATAGATGTCAAATAAATCATACTTATTGGAATTACTAGTATATAAATATTTGAAATTCATTCACAGTTGTTCTTCATGCAATCAGATGCTGGCATGAAGTAGCCAGGGACTTTTCACTTTTGTAACTGCATCCTGTAGCATACTGCCTAGAAAAATTAATTTGCAGCAAATAATCATTATTGTCAATAGTGTCACTTCAACACAAACTTTTCTCGTTATAATTTATTCATTAGTAGATGATTAAATAATAACTTCATCCAAAGGAGTATTTACAAAACACGTGTAGGGCATAAACAATAAGAATATAAGGAATATTTATGTAAACACATTCAATTTAAAGAAATCAAACACAACCGTTAACTTGAGTTTCTCCTCTCTGATGCAAAGTGAAGTGTGAAGAGCTGCCATCCACTGACCTGACCTGAGCAGTTGGCTTCCCAGGGAGACTGACCATGATGGGACCTCTTCCTCTGCTCTTTTGGACCCTTTATGCTATGTAAGCAAAAAAGCAATCATTTGCTGAAAGTTTCTGTTGTGCCTGAACCTGAATTCCCACAACACACTATATGCAATTCACTCCACAACAGTTGCAATGAAAGAAATATTAAAGGAATTCTTCAGGGAAAATAAAGTAACAGAAAGTTGAATCTATACAATAAAATTATTAGCAAATTGAATTCACCAATATATAAATATAATAATATGACATGATCAACAGGAGTTTACCCTAGGAAAAAGGGTTAAGTTTTATATTTGAAAATCAATGAATATAATGCATACTAACAATACAATATTAAGGAAAAGCTGTATGATAATTTTAGTAGATACGGAAAAACCATTTATAAAATTCAATATGCATTCTTCAAGAGATGAATGGAAAAACAAATTGAATTATATGCATACAATTGAATATTACTCAGCTCTAAGAAGGAATACAGTATTAACACATGGGATCCCATGGATGAATCTTGAGGACCTTATATTAAGTGAAGCAAGCCAGGCACTGAAGGACAAATATTACATGACCTCACTGATATGAATTAAGCAAACTGAGCAGACTTACAGAGCTAGAATCTGGAAGGTCGGTTTACAGGAAATAGAGAGAGAGAAGACTGTGAGCCAACGCCCAAATGGGCAAAATATATGATAAGTTGGAAGTGTGTAGTTGTACAGTGGATGGCCATGACAGTGGTGTAATGATACTTTTAGGTTGGATGGTGCTGTTTTGTCAGGGGACTGGGATGTGGAGGGTGGGTTGAACTGTCCATGGAACTGGGGGAATGGTTGGGGGAGGGAGCAGTTGAACACTGGGGGTTTGCAGGTACATGGTTGAAACTACAATGCTGGGAATGCTCTTTTGGTAATATGGCAAGTGAGGGTTGCTGGTTTGGGGTGTTGGATGTTGGGGGCATTCAGCATTCAGGACAGGGCATACCTGGGGCAGACTTCTAGGGAGTGTATGATTGTTCATCTTGCCACAGTGTGTTATATCATTGGGTGGAGACCCACATAATGAACGGCAAGGCGGTGGACTCCCATCCTGCGAAGGCTCACTATATTCTCAAATAGAAGGGCAGGAGTCTCACGAGATCATGGGCAGTGCCTAATAGGGGAAGGCAGACCAGTGTGTCAAGCCCTAAGTGTTGTTGCAAGTAATTATGAATCTTGTCCTTCAAGGAGTGAAGCCTGGTGGGTCCCAAGGGGAGGGGGAGGGAGGAATAGAATTGATAGAACAGGGACAGTTTGGGGTAGATGGAAGTGTTCTACGTGATCTTGCTATGAGGGATACAATAAGAATTCTTAATAAGAAGAAGAATAATAAAAACTTTCAGCAAACTAGGAATTCAAAGGGACATACAGCTAACATCAGGCTTAATAGTGAAGACTGAATGCCTAAATGAGATCTACCTAAGAGCAAGAACAGGGTTAAAAGCATGGACTCTGGCAATGGACTGCCTTCGTTCAAATCCTTGCTTTGGCACTTGCTAGCTGTGCATCCTTGGGCAAGTTACTTTGCTTTTGTGCACTTCTATTTTTTCATCTGTAAGATGGTGGTGATTATGACCCCTACCTCAAAGGGTTATTCGAGTGTTAAATGAGTTAATACATGTAAAGGGCTTAGGACAGCCTGGCACACAGTAAGTGCTACATAACTCCCATTACTCCCAATATAGTCATAATGTGCAAACATCCTCAATTGTAACAAAAGAAAAGTATGCTGTTCTCCCTAGCCTCATGGGGTGGGAATGCAAAGAAAGGGAAATGAACAAATAGACACTAACAGATGACTCCCAAAGCACAGGCAGATATGACTGACAAACTCCCAATTTATAGACCTTATGAGCTGGCAAGGTGGTTCCTCCCTTAGGAATATCTCCCATTGTGGTAATCATCCTCCATGATGGCCCCCAGTGATTCTCACCTCCTGGTGGTCATGTGCTGTTGATCCCTTCCCACACTGAATAGGGCTGACCTGTATAAGCAATGGGGTGTTTTGGGAATGATGATATGTGGCTTCTGAGGCTAGGTCATGAAAGACATTGCAGTTTCCAGCGTGCCTTCTGTGGTGGATTGCATCATGTACCCCAGATTGGGAATGTGCTTGGTGTTAGTCCATATTCTAGTGACTGTGGACCCATTGTAAACAAGAGCTTTTGATGCTCTTTCAGTTAATGTGTGAGCTTAACTGTATCAGGCTGGTCTTTAATCCAGATTACTAGAGGCCTTTTAAGCAGAGTGAAAGTCAGTTGGAGAGAAAAACCATGGGAAGCAGCCAGAAGGAGGAAGTCGACAGAACCTGAAAGAGAAAGGAGAAGATGCTGCCATGTGCATTGTCAGGTGTCAAAAAAGCCAAGGAACCCCAAAGATTGCTAGCCAGTCAGAAGATATTGACCCCAAGAGGAAGCAAACCTTCTAGCCTCTGAAACTGTGAGCC
>JAQZBX010102251.1:0-11180 GCA_029593785.1 Cabassous unicinctus | reverse complement strand
AGACCCAGAAACAAATAGCTAGTCAGAATGACCTTTACAGAATGCCAATTGGATCAAATAATCACTCTACTTAAAGCCTTTTGTAACAGATGCTTCTGGTTATCTCCCAGTACCCACCCTTCCCTTCTTCCACAGTTGGGAACATGGCATCAAGAATAAAGACAAACTCCCAGCCTTCCATGCAAGGAGATGTAGCCATTTAACTAAGTTCTGAATGTCTGTGGAAATGGTATCAACAACTTCCAGAAAGTGTCCTTAAAGAGAGGAACATTTATTTCTCCTCTTCTTTCATATTTTCTCTAGCCTGGTAGGTGGGATGTAGACATGATGGCTGGAACTAAGCAGCCATTTCAGGCCAAGAAGTTTACCTTGGGAGTAAAACTCATGGCAGAGCAGCAAGATGGACAAAACCTGGGTACATGGCAGCTGTGGACTATCCACAGACTTTTTAAATGTAGAAAAGATTAGTTAAGCCATTATTCTTGTTGTTAGTGGCTGACAGCCATTATTTTTGTTGTTAGTGAAATAATTACAATAGCAGTATGTCCACCTTCCAGGTTCATCTATCTATATAACACATATGTATGTATATATCTATGTATCCTGATGTCTGACTCTAAAGTGGTAATGGAACACATGACAGATTTAATATTAGAAATATAATACTCATCAGTGTAAAAACACTATTTGCCAAGTGAAAATTCAAGTATTTACTAATAGGCTTAATAATTTAAAAAAAAGAAATCCAAAGAATCACCACAAATATTCAATAAGTTTACATCATTGATAAAAAGACATAAAATTCACTCTTCAGACATCAGTATTATTGATTTCCATCTTTAAGATAACTTTCCTAATTATTTTAACTTACTTCTTTTGAAGGATTCATTGGTAATGTAAAGATAGTTTTCCAGTAGGACCAGACAAACATTGCAAAAAGGAGATGATAAGCAATTAGGCACACAACTAAAATGAAAGAAACACAATTATCATTTAATTTGAAAACATATGCTAAAATCATGATATTCACAAAAGATCTGTGTGTTCTAAAATAACTGAATTACCAGTTACAATAATCTGTAAAACTTCATTCATGTCACACTGCAATAAGCACAACTCAGTGGATTATTCATTACACTTAAAATCAAGAATTAAAAAAACAAAAAATAACCCTAGAAATGCATATTTAGGCCAATGCCCAGGTATGGAACCCTGCCATCTGCAGACAGGTCTAACCATTGGCAAAGGGCTAACAGGGCCCTGTCCTTTATTGCAAAAATAAGGCAGCTATGCCTGCACTTTCAAAGAATAATCACAGCATTAAACATGCTAAGACATGCACGCTGTCAGAACTTGACTTCACTGACAAGGAATAGCAGCGCTTGGTCTGAATGACAACATATTTAAATAGAGCCTTTCTAGGCAGAGAGAGATTTCTTACAATGGGCATCCCCCTGCCTTAGTTACCACATGGAACAACTCTTAAGAAAAGCCCCCTGAGTACATTTTTCGGGTAAGGTATGTAAACACACTTTGCAGGATGTTTTAAAGCCTTGAAGTGTCATACAGCTCTAAAATATTACTTTTGCATACAGAGGGCATGATTCATTCTGGATAATATATTAATATCTAACTCAATTCTGTAAGATATGGTTGAATGAAATATGATAATTTAAAAATATCCCATGTTTGGGATTTTAAAACCTTAATTTCAGTTTTTAATTTTCCTAAAGAATAATACTTCTCACATTTACAGAATCATAAAAGAAATACAAAAAAACGTGGAATCATCCAGTAAGGCAGTAAAGTCAGATGAGCCAGTGACTTTTGTCACGGATTACATGGTGACTCGGGTTTGGGGTACTCTCCGAGGCGTGACGGCAGATGGCTGCTAACCTGTCACCTCGAAGCCCCTGCAGCACAGGAGGAGCCTTGCCAAGTGCCTGGCAGAGCTCAGTGTAGGGACTGAGAAAAGAGATGCCTTTAACCCCATCGTCCCCCCAATCTCAAAGAAGAGTGTATCAATCCCAATCAAACCTAAATGAAGACTACCTGTCTTTTCGAGCTATTTTAAATTTTTATATCTACAATATATAAAGCAATAAAATATAACGCATTTTACCTTGTTCTCCAATGTTTTCCATGGACACTATAGAAGCAGACAGAAAAAAAAGAGATAGGCGATAGGTTATTTAGAGTTTACGGCAAACACAGGGCCGGACAGAGACATCAGGGCACTTGAGTAGGTTAATAATTTGGCTCCCCTTCAAGTCAACATTCTTTAAACTTTTGCTGCACTCTAAGGAGAGGAGAGGCCGGGCACTGTGTGCAGAGGGGGTGGAGCAGGAGGCTCAGCTGTGCCCTTCAGCTGTGGTCGGCTCAGCAAAGCCAAGCCCGCCCAGCCTGCCCCAGGGCCTTGCTCCTGGATTGACCGGCTTATGGCGCTTCTTTCCAGCTATGGAGTTTACAGAACAGCAACTGTTCCCCAACGGCATTTCATCTCCAGAGACGCTCATGAACTGGCACCCACCTGGCTCGCTCTCCGGAAAGAGTAAAGCGTAGTGCCCACAGCGCACGTGCCTCAAATTTCTCTAAGTACAAACTGCTGAGCCCAGGGACTCTGCTGCTTCCTAACAAGGAGGGGCCCAGGCAGTGTGCCTGAGAAACGGCCATGCCTTAGGGCTCGTAAATCTCCCCGGGACTGGAACTAGCTGGGACGAGGTATGTAGTCATCTAGGCAGCTGCCCTGCCTTTTGTATTATCTATCTTTCCTGTTTCCCATTTGGTCTGTCTTTGTAATAAGGTCTTTTGGAAGTTTCAACCAATCTCAGTTGTACCAAGGGAAGGTCTGACTTTGTTTACTGATATATTTTTGTTCCTATTCAGCTTTTCAAAGGGGTACAGTATTCCAAGCCTTAATCCTGAAATGAAATTTCATTGACTTAAGAAGCACTGGGGGGAAGCACATGTGACTCAAGCGATTGGGCTCCCGTCTACCATACAGGAGGTCCAGGGTTCGATTCCCGGGGCCTCCTGGTGAAAAGCAAACTGGCCCTAGCAGAGAGCTGGCCCGTGCGGAGTGCTGGCCCGCACGGAGAGCTGGCACAGCAACAAGACGCAACAAGAAGAGACACAGAAGAAAAACAATAAGCAATGCAGCAGACCAGGGAGCTGAGGTGGTGCAAGAGATTGAGTGTCTCTCTCCACCCCAGAAGGTCCCAGGATCGGTTGCTGGTGCCGCCTAAAGAGAAGACAAGCAGAGAACACACAGAGAGCAGACAGCAAGTGCAAAACAACGAGGGGGAGGGGAGGGGAGAAAGGGGGTGAGGGGGAGAAATAAATAAATAATTAAGTCTTAAAAGCAGCACAGGGATCAGAGGATAATGCTGAGAGAGATCTTTAGAGTGCTTAATCCAACCTACATATCACCAAGAGAGCTATTCAATCTAGTTTTAGGCGAATCTAGAGCCAGCAGGAGCCCACAGTTTTGGAGAGCAGCCCATTTCATTTTTGACTGCTCCAAGAATGAGAAAACTCATTCTTACAGGATGCTGGAATTTGCCTCTTTGCAGCTTCTACCTGTGGCACCTGTAACCGCAAACAGAAGCTCTAACGACAGAACTTCAGCTCTGCAAAGCTATCGTGTCCCTCTTCAGTTTAGCCCAAACAATACAGGATTTTCACATCGGCCAGCCTTGATGCCGCTTCTTTAGATATTGCCTAGTTTCAATTCCCTCTAGCGCGTCTGATCCCAGGAGGGACAGGGAGGCAGCCCTTCTCTGACTTACAAACGGCCCCTTCCCCACGTCTGCCGAGAATCAGACCAGCCAGTCGGAGCTGATTTTCTCGCAGAAGCCCTGGAGCGGTTTATCCCAGGGCCCAGGATAGACTCTGGGGGAATATTCAAAGTAAGCAAGCCGGTTTTTACATCGGACCCTACCACCTGCCCCCGTTTCCCCCTTTATGCATGTCTCTCCAGGCCCTGACTTTCCTGTCCTCAAGTGCTCCAAGTGGACAACTCTTCCCTGGATCAAACGCCGAGTCTTTCCGTGGAGTTACTCGAAGGAAATGGAGAAGCAGTTTGGTTGGATTTGTGTGTTTATATACATGAGTGACTCCTGACAGCCATTCCGGAGGTGCTGATGTTTTGAAGAAAACGTATTTGCCAGCCCACACCGCTGGCTGTCAGAACTGGAAACACTAAAACATAATGAAATTTGAAAATATGTACAGTCAGTACGGGTTGGTAAGCGTTTTGATCTGGACTCCACTAAACTGGTTGAATATGCATTCAAGTACATTCTTTAAAGGCTATTTTTTTGCCATTCGCATTTTGTACTTCCCTAAATGTACTTAAAAGTCTTGTTTTGAAATTCAACAAGTTATATCTGGATACACACTTGTAGCAAATAATTCAGATAAAATTTATAAACTGTGAAAGTCCAAAAGGCTGTATCCAATTTCACTCACACCAAGTTTATAAGTGGATCCAATTTCCCATAACCATAAAATCAGTATTTTAAATTTTGGTCAACATCATCGGCAAAAACAAAATATCATTGTTTAAATATTCATTTCCCTGATTACTAGGAAAATTTAGCAATATTTTTAAATTATAATGATTGGTTTTTCCTATTTCTTCTGAGTTAGCATTTTCCTACTGGTCTACTTGCCTTTCACTTACTGATTTGTAAAAGCCTTTTATATATTCTGGACAGTAATCCCCTATCTGTTCTATATGTTGCAAATTAAGTTGTATATAAATATTTTCAAAAGATTCAATAATAAATACCAGCAAAATTTTATGGCTAAGCACTGAGTAAAAACAGTATCAAATTTTTCATATTGATCTATTTCATTAATAGATTTATGAACTGTACTAGGTGTTTTTTTTTTAAGACTTATTTACTTATTTATTTCTCCCCCATCCCGCATTGTTTGCGCTCGTTGTCTGCTCTCTGTGTCTGCTCATCTTTGTTTTTAGGAGGCACCAGAAACCAAACCCGGAACCTCCAATGTGGGAGGGAGGCGCCCAATGGCTTGAGTCACATCCACTCTCTGCTCGTTGTGTCTCATTGTTGCGTCATTTCGTTGCATCATCTTGCTGCGCTAGCCCATTGTGTCAGCTCGCTGTCTTGCTTGTCTTCTTTAGGAGGCACCAGGCACCGAAGATGGGACCTCCCATGTGGTAGGCGGGTGCCCAACTGCTTGAGCCACATCCGCTCATGTACTAGGTTTTGTTCTATGATACCAAATAAATTAATATTCTCTTAACCATGTTTGTCTAATTAGTAGGTACATGGTTCACCTTGTAATAGTTTAATGGAAGAATTGTCAAATTCAAAGTTTCCTTTCATTATCTAAAAACACATGGAAGACAATCTTACTTTCAAATACAAATATTTTTGTTCTTAGGAGACTGTTTAAACAGAAAAGGTTGGGAGTGGATGTGGCTCAAGCAGTTGAGTGCCCGCCTCCCACATGGGAGGTCCTGGGTTCGGATCCCAGTGCCTCCTGAAAAAACAAAAACAAACTACAAGCAGAACAAATGAGAAAACCAACTCAGGGGAGCCAAGATGGCTCAGTGGTTGAGCACCAGCCTCTCACATACGAGGTCCCAGTTTCAATCCCCAACCCTGGTACCTCAAAAAAAAAAAAAAAAAAAAATTTGCTATTTAGCCACAAATACTTTTCTAATACAGATATAGTTTATGGGAAATATAGACTCATTTTTTGAAAAATGTAGATGGTGAGTCAAATGTAATTTGATTATTTATATCAACACAGGAATTGAATAGCAATCCTGAACACATTTATGACAGCTTTTCAAAAATAGCTATTAGTTTTAATGCAAAATTTGAGTTTTAATCCAGTGTTATTTACTTCACTGGCAGAATTTCAGTTTGGTCGATTTAAAAATTATGCTGGTATCTATTCTCCAACTACAAACATAGAAATTTCAGGTGTTTTACAGCCATTTTCTCACATTTTCTTAAAACCAACTATTGAGGTAAATTAATGTAGTCATTTCTATTTTTTTTAAAAAGAAAATGGAGGCAAATGAGCTTTACTCAAAGTCACAAATGAGTAAATCATTTATAAATTCTATCCCAGAAGCTCTTTTGTTAATCAATTTTAAATTTTCATGCATGTGCCAAAAATGCTGTAGCTTTGGGCTCTGCTGGGTCACATTAGAGTTAATTCCTTCATTAGAGCACAGAGCATCTGCTCCACAGATGTTTACTGAACGAAAAAGTGATTTAGACAAAGAGACAAACAGCTTGGCAGGTGTGAACCCCCGTAAGTGGAAGACCAAAGCAGGCATCTGAGGAATATTCGTTGTTTTGGGGGGGGCCTGAAAACCTCAAGGAAGAACTTATTTTTTTTTTACATGGCAGCTTAGCACACTGTAGAAACTGAACTATTAATTAAAAATAATAATCTTTTCTGAAGTCCCTTGTGAGTATATTTCTCCAGAAGCAAAGAAGAAACACCTTTAGAGGAAGGAGCGAGGTCAGAAGACAGCGTGGTTTGCATTCCTTTAAGAAGGAGAACATTGAAGGAGATACTGCCTTCAACTGGGCTCTAAGCAACTTTGAAAACAAAGGTTTTTTTAATAAGTTTACAGCTTTTTTTCCTCCTAGTTTTGGTTCTTCCTTGGTATTTTACTTTTTTATAGTTCAATTTGCCAAAATGAAAAGGAGAATAATCCTAAGCGTAACAGTGCTGAAGAGTGAAGGCTCTGGATGGACCAGGCAATGCTGAGCCCGTCCCTGCCACCTGCCGCCGGCACGTCAGTCCACTCTCCCATCACGAGGAGGGTGTGAGGGCAATTCCACTTCATTAGGGCTGCTGTGAGAAGGAAAAGAGGTGATACACGTGACACGTGGTGCACAGCCAGCCCGAAATACGAGCACTTATCATTCATAATATTAAATTTTGCTAATCCTAACTATAATATGTAACATGTAGGAAAGGGGGCTGAAAAATGAAGAAATATTAAAAAGAGAAAAGTAATATTTGGACTTGCTTTGAAAGAAATAAATGCTAAATTTTGAATGAAGGTATATTTTACAAATGAAAGTAAAAGGTAAGACATAATTTGAGTCTCAATATCTCATAATTTCCTCTTTATACAGAAACTTGCTCAATATAAACAAAAAAGGTGGTACTCATCTTTAACACAGAGTAATGATGAGACATAAAAGCTTCATCCTTGATGTGCCAGTTAGTTCAAGTGAGAACTTCTCTTAAAAGTGAGATAAGATCTATTTAGGATGTGACACTCTCTGCCTAACTTAAGGAATAGAAAACAATTACTTTTTAAAAAGACCTATATCTCATACACCCAAAACAAGATAGATGCAAGTTACTCTTGAGAATGAGTAATATCGTGTTACACTAAAATATTTACCCACTGGCACAACTGGGGACCATCCAAAAACACGCAGCCGTGACCTTGTGGGTGATGATTTTAATTTTCATTTCAAAGACTTCTCTAACTTTACATTAGTCTAATTTCTCTAAGGTCCATGGCACACAATAATAATGTTTTGCTGTAGAGATCTACCTATCCAATATGGCCCCAGGACCCAAAACTCTTCCCTGATTAACTGTGGCACAGTCAGGCAACAGGAACTCTGACTTGTTGAAAGAGCCTAAGAATAGCAGCACTTTCTGTTGGGAAAGTGGGGCCTGGAAATTATCATAGTTCCCGTGCTTAGCTTCCTAGCTGTTAGCACAGACACTGTAGGATGGGTGGGCTTAGCCACAGGCATGTACTGGCTCACGTTGCAGAGCCAGAGGCTGGCTTCCTCCACGGTCAGTTTCTTCTGGCTGGACAGTGGTCTTTGGTCTTCCTTGCCTTTTCAGCTCATGGCAATGCACATGGCGGTGTCTTCTCTTTTCTCTTCTGGGTTCCCTTGGCTTCCATCTTCTGGCAGCTCCCCATGGCTTCTCTCCCTGTGTCCAGTTCCCTTTGCTTGTAGGACTTCAGCAGTATTGGATGAAGACCATCCCTCATCCAGTGTGGGCACACCTCACTTGATAACATCTTCCAATGCCCTATTTACAAGTGGGTTCACACCATGAGAACAGGGGATGGGACCTGAGCATGGCTTTTGTGGGGGACATGATGTAATCCCCAACACCAAGGATGTTTCTGTTTGCCACGAGCAAAATGAAGATCTACAAGAACCGTATTTTGGAACCTGGAGCATTAGAGAGAAGAGCGACTTTGTCCATCAGTTCAGAAATGATGAGTGATTTTGTTGTTGTTGTAGAACTGGTTGTTTTTTAAGAAGGCATCTGTTATGGGTTGAATTGTGTCCCCCCAAAAGACATGTTGAAGTCCCAGCACAACACCCACCCTGTACCTGTGAGCGTGACCTTTCTGGAAACAGTCTCTGCAGGTGCAATCAGGTGAGAAGAGGTCATGCTGAACTCGAGCCGGACCTCACTCGACCTGACTGGTGACGGCGGCAAGAGGGAAGACGGGCACCGAGAGGCGGACACCACGCGACGGTGGAGACGCGGGGAGAAGGCAGAGGGGCCTGGAGCGAAGCTGCCACAAGCCGGGGACGCCCAGGCCACGGGAACCAAGAAGAGGCCGGGGAAGACGCATCCCTACCGCCCTCAGGAAGCAGGGCTCTGCCGACACCCTGACCCTGCACCTCTGGCCTTCAGAACTGACGATGGATGTTGCCTGTGTCCTAAGCCAGCCAGTCTCTGCTGCTTTGTTATGTCACCCTGGAAAGCCAAGATAGCACCTTTGGGTCAAATTAAAACAGGTGAAAATTAAGTGCAAACCACACTCGGGAATTCTCTCAAAGCAAGAATTACCTAATCAGAGAAAAATTGGGTATGGCAATTATTATAAAAGCAGTGGGAATGTTGGTTAGCAATAAGAAAGCATATTGTGAAAAATAAAATTAGAAATATTGAAAATAGATAAGGCAGTTGAAAAGTGAGAGCAGCCAAAGTATTAACTCCTATATGGAAAAGGTTAACAAGCTGCTCCTTGAGCCAATACAGATGCAATTTCCTTAAATATTTACCCCCATATCTTTTGCCTTAAATATAAAGCAATCATTCAATCCAGGAGTTAGTAAGCTACAGCAAGTACGGCTGGCCACCGGTTTCTGTAAATGTAGTTTCGTTGGAATACAGCTGCACCCACTCGTCCACGTTGTCCATGCCAGCTTTCTCGCTATAAGAGCAGAATTGAGTTGTATGCCTTGCAAAGCCTGAAAGATTTGCTATCTGGCCCTAAACAGAAGTTTGCTGACCACTCAATTTGTAATTTAGGTGTTTTTTTTTTTTTTTAAGGGGGTACCAGGGATTGAAACTGGGACCTTGTACTTGTGAAGTAGGTGCTCAACCACTGAGCTACACCTGCTCCATTGTAATTTAGTTTTATTCAGGAAATCTTCAAAGAAGAAGAAATGTGTTGATCTTTTACATAGTTCTCAGGCCAAGTTTATTATTTATTATAAATTAATAAATTGGAGTTATAACTAACAAAACTGCAATTCATCTTCATGTATCTGCTGGAGGGAAAACAACAATAGAACCCTTTTCTCTACTCTAAAATCCTGACGTCAGATAATCCTATCCAAACTTAGGCTATGTAACCTGAGGCTGCTTGCAAACAGTTTCCTCCAAAGAACTCTAAAAACATTAGAACCTTTTTAATCTAGGTTGATTTAAACTCAAACTTGCTTAACAGCTGGGGACTATCTCAAGCATTATTCAAGTCCTATATTTTTACCAACTTTGTTTTTCCCCCTCAGGAGGTACCGGGGATTGAAGCCCGGACCTCACGCATGTGAGGCAGGTGCTCAACCACTGAGCTACACCCGCTCCACACCAACTGACTTTACAAAATGTGGTTTCGGTGATTGTACAGAAAGTGCCGGTAAGCAGCAGCCCAGTAAACTGCTGGTGCCTTAAATCTAGTTCAACCTTTAGGCATAAGTGCATCAAAACCTTCAGCTAAAATACACCTTTATAGGAGATTTTTAAAAAGGTATGTTCCCCCCTTAAATTAGCAGAGATCAGTTACACAATTGTTTCTAGAACAATTTGGCTTTGGGGTATTTTTATTGCAAATGTTTGTTACTGTGAGCTTTCTATTTCTTAATCTGAATTTTCTTTTAATTTTCTTTTTTTAAAATTTTTGTCCTCAAATTCAAACTCTCTCCTTTGGAGCAATAACCTACCATTACTGCATATACCGAGTAACTTTTCTCTGTAAACCAACTGTTCTATTTCCAGATTCAGCCTGATGCAGCATATAAATATCTGATAATGAAGAATACCAAAAATTACAGATCTGGTTCTGATGAATGAAAGTGAAGGGTGACCTTATGGCTGAGCTTTATTCTCTCTGTGTACCTGTAATTCATTTACTGAAAAGTATCCACTGGCTGCACTAGGCTTACCCTGTTAAAATGGTGAATAAAACTCCATCCCTGTGCTCAAGAAGCTTAGAGTTCACAAGATTGTTTTAGCTGGAAGTTAAAACTAACTGAAAAAACAAAAACGTAGTCATTAAAACATTTTCAATTAAGTAATAAAAACAGCTCAGATTCAAAAGATTAAGACAAAAATATTAGTAGCAGTACCAATATGCTTTAATACTGTCTGTACTAACAAAGTCTCTCCCTTGACCACATGCCTAGGCACCATCCCATTTTTCTGGTCACCTTCACAGGAAAACATATTTCAAAAATCACCCCAATTTTCACTGTCTTTACCCCCAACACCCTATTACTTCCTCAGTCAACTCCAACAGGAAGTTCATTGCCCACATTCCACTGACACCTCCCCTGTCAAGGTTATCACCACTCTCCTCGGCTAATTCCCTGGACTCAGTGTACTCTAACATGATTAATTGCTCTCTTCCTGAAATACTTTGTCAAATTGATAGTGAATTCTTTGACAAAACTGGCCAGTGGGAATCCCTTGAAGCAAGAGCCTACGTCATTTCAGCTACTTTCCAAGCTCTAGTTCAGCTTTAAAATATTAGACTCAAAATTTGGGCAGTAGGCGGTGTACCTCAAATCATCCTCACGAGTACTGGTAGTGGATGACATTGTTGTGAGATCATTTTAAAGACAGATTTGGAAAAATATTATAATTCACATGGATGCTTCCAGTTTACTTCCAGCCATGTTCTT
>JAQZBX010102250.1:0-12165 GCA_029593785.1 Cabassous unicinctus | reverse complement strand
AAAAAAGGAAATTAGGAATAGAAGGAAACTTCCTCAACATAATAAACGGCATATATGAAAAAGCCAAAAGTAACATCATACTCAGTGTTGAAAAACTGAAAGCTTTCCCCTTAAGATCAGGAACAAGAGGAGGATGCCCACTGTCACCACTGTTATCCAAACATTGTGCTGGAAGTTGTAGCCAAAGCATAGGCAAGAAAAAGAAATAAAAGGCACCCAAATCGGAAAGAAGTAAAACTCACTATTTGCAGATGTCATGATCCTATATATAGGAAATCCTGAAAATCTGCAACAAAGCTATTAGATCTGATAAAATCAGCAAAGTGGTAGGGTACAAGATCAACACGCAAAAATCACTGTTAATGAACAATCAAAGAGGAAACCAAGGAAAAACTCCATTTACAATAGCAACTAAAAGAATAAAATATTTAGGGAAAAAATTTAACCAAGAATGTAAATGACTTTCATGTGGAAAACAATAAAACATTGCTAAAAGAAAATTTAAAAGACATAAATAAGTGGAAGGACATTCTGTGTTCATGGGTTGGAAAACTAAATATTGTTATGATGCTAATTCTACCCAAAGTGATTTACAGATTCAAACAATCCCAATCAGAATCCATCAGCCTTCTTTGCAGAAATGGAAAGGTCAGTCATCAAATTTATATGGAAGAAAAAAACTAAAAAAAAAATTTATGTGGAAGGGTAAGGGGTCCCGAATAGCCAAAACCATCTTGAAAACGTTACAGGACTCACACTTCCCAAATTTGAAACTTATTATAAAGCTACAGTAATCAAACAGTGGTGTACTGGCATAAGTATAGACATACAGACCAATGGAATTGAATTAAGAGTTCAGAAATAAACTTTCACATCTATGGCCAACTGATTTTTGACAAGGATCCCATGTCCACTCCATGGAAAAAGAATAGTCTCTTCAACAAATGGTACTGGGAAAACTGGGTATCCATATACAAAGGAATGAAAGTAAACCCTGACTTCACACTATTTATAAAAGTTAACTCAAAATGGATCAAAGGCCTAAATATAAAATCCAAAACTATGAAACTCCTAGAAGAAAAATTAGGGAAGCATATTCAGCACATTGTGTTAGGCAATGGTTTCTTTGACTTTACACCAAAAGCTCAAGCAAGAAAAGAAAAGGAAAAAAAAAAAAAAAAGATATATAGGAGTTTGTTAAAATTTAAAAGTTTTGTGCATCAATGGACTTTATTATGAAAGTAGAAAGGCATCCTACAGAATGGGAGAGAATATTTGGAAAGCACATATCCAATAAGGATTTAATATGTAGACTATATAAAAGAAATCCTACAACTCAACAAAAAGACAAACAAGCCAATAAAAAATGGGTAAAAGAATTGAATAGACATTTCTCCAAAAAAGATTTACAGATGGCCAATAGGCTCCTGAAAAGATGCGCAACATCATTAGCCATTAGGGAAATGCAAATTAAAACCACAATGAGATACCATTTCACACCCACTAACATGGCTACTATTTAAAAAAAAGAAAAGAGGATATACCAAGTGTTGGAAAGGACGTGGAGAAATAGGAACACTCGTACGTTGTTGGTGGGAATGTAAAATGATGCAGCCACTGTGGAAAGCAGTTTGGTGGTTCCAGCTAAAATTAAGTGTAGAATTACCCTATGACCCAGCAATCCCACTTCTGATTATATACCCCCAAAGAATTGAAAGCCCAGGACTCAAGCATATTTGCACCCCTAGTTCATACTGGCATTATGCGCAATTGCTAAAAGATGGAAGCAATCCAAGTGTCCATCAACAGATGAATGGATAAACAAAATGTGCCATATAAACCCAATGGAGTATTAGTCAACTGTAAAAAGGAATGAAGTTCTCATACTTCTGACAATATGTCTGAACCTTGAAGACACCGTTTTGAGTGAAATAAACCATACACAAAAGGACAAATATTGTATGATCTCACTGATATGAAATAATTAGAATAAGCAAATTCATAGAGTCAGAAACTTAGAATATGGGTTCTAGTGCCTAGGTGTGGATAAGGAATAAATGCTTAATTGGTACAGATTTATGATGTAGACAAAATAGCCTTCTTTTGGAAGACGATGCCGTCTAGGATTGCATAGCCAGAGAGGAGAAGTCAGTGCCCGGCTTCAGAGCTCCGCAGGGCAGGCTGGCTCTTGCTAGGGGTGCAGCTGTGCCTTGAGGGTGAAGCCAGTGCTCATTTGCCATTCTGAAAGTCCTAGGCTAAATCTATCCCGCCTATGCTCTGTGCATGGAACAGCAAAGCCTGAGGACAGCACAGCTGTCTACAACACGGCTGAGTGAATATTTTAAGCCCACTGTTGAGACCTGCTGCTCAGAAAAAAAGATTCCTTTCAAGCTGTGACTGCTCGTTGACAATGCACCTGGTCACCCAAGAGCGCTGATGGAGACACACAAGATTAGTATTGTCTTCATGTCTGCTAACACATCTGCTCTACAGCCTGTGCACCAAGGGTAATTTTGACTTCAGCTCTCATTATTTACGAAATACATTTCATAAGGCTATAGCTGCATAGATAGTGATTCCTCTGATGGATTTGGGCAAAGTAAATTGAAAACCTTCTGGAAAGGATTCACCATCCTGATGCCATTAAGAACATTCATGATTCATGGGAGAGGTCAAAATAACATTAACAGGAGTGTGGAGGAAGTTGATGGACTCTGAGGGGGTCCGTGGAGGAAGTAACTACAGTTGTGGTAGAAACAGCAAGAGAACAAGAGAAGTGGAGGCTGAAGATGTACCTGAATTGCTGCAATCTCATGGTAAAGCTTTAAAGGATGAAGGGCTGCTTTTCATGGATGAGCAAAAAATGTCGTTTCTTGAGATGGAATCTGCTCCTGGTGAAGATGCTGTGGACATTGCTGAGATGACGAGAGAGGCTTAGAATATTCCATCAGCTTAGTTGACAAAACAGAGGCAGGGTGTGAGAGGACTGACTCCAGTTTTGAAAGAAGTCCTGTGGCGTATAAAAAGCCATCAAGCAGGATTGCGTGCTACAGAGAAATCTGTGGACGAGTCAATCTGTGCAGCAGGCTTCATTGCTGTCTTCTTCCAGGAGCGGGCCGCAGCCACCCCAGCCTTCAGCAGCTGCCACACTGCTCAGCCTGCAGCCGTCCACCTCGAGGCAAGACCCTCCACCAGCAAGAAGGTTAGGACTCGCTGAAGGCTCAAATGATGCTTAGCATTGTTTTAACCAATAAAGTGTCTTTAACCTAAGGCATGTCCGTCATTTTTCAAGACCTAATGCAATTGCACATCTAATTGGCTACAGTATAGTATAAACAACTTTTATATGCTTTGGGCAACCAAAAAGTTGTGACTGACTTTACTACAATATTCACTTATTGTGGTGGTTTAGAACCCACAATATCTCTGCAATATCCGCAGTTTAGCTCTGAGCTTTGCCAGATTGATGCATCACTAGCGACAAAGGTGCCACTCTAAGGCAAAGTGTCAATCGTAGGAAATACTGTGTGTGTGGTGGTGGGGGGATCATGTATTTGGGAACTCTATTTTCTGCATGATTTTTCTGTACACCTACAACTTCTCTAATAAAAAAATTTTTTTCTTAGCAAAAATCAAAGCCTAAAAAAAAAAAAAAAGACTGTAAAGGTAGAAAAGCTGAGCTGTCATCTAGGCCACTCCCCTCCCTCGTTTGTAGAGGAAAATAATTCTGTATGTTCAACAGGTTGCTGAGCGTTCTGTGTCCTTTCTCCAAGCCGCCCAGTTGAGGAGCGACCTGTGCCTCCTGCTGCTGTGATGTGATGTCTCCCCCTCCCCTTCAAGCGCATTTAAATCTCTAGCCGGTTTGCAAGCTTAGCTGTTCTTGTCTAATAGGAGTTTGCAGAGCCCCACAGGTGAGCCGATGCCTGTGCACAGCATGTCCGTGTTTTCGAAGGCTTTGTAGTTGGGGCCAGATATAAATATTTTTGGCTCTGCAGGTGATTTGGTCTCCCTTGCACGTACTCAGCTCTGCCGTTGTAGCCCCAAACCAGCCGTAGACAAAACGTGAACAAGTGTGCGCAGCTGTGTGTCAGTAAAACCTTACTTCGAGAACAGTCGGTGCGCCAGCTTTGGCCCTGGAGTCAGACGTTAGACCGTTGGATTATTGGGGTTTTACTTGCTCTTTTGCCCATTTTATGAATAAATGTCCCTCAGGAGTGACAGCAGCGTCTTATATTCCACAGTGATTGTTGAAGATATTCAGGAATTAAAAGATATAGTCCACATACTGACAGGTCAGTTTAGGAAATATGCAATGTATGCTTTCCTTTTTTTAAAGAAACATGTCTTTAAGGATAAAATATATGAAAGCTCATACTTTGATTCTGTTATGCTATGATCTACCATTAATCAAGGTCACTGCAAATTCAAGGATAAGGACTGAGTGAACTAATTTCCTTCCATCGTGGATTGCATTTGAGCCACACACAGAAGGAAATGTGTTCTTTTTATTGTAAACTATCATTTAAAAATTTGTTCAGGACATTAAAGCTTTTTTTTTTTTTTTTTTAATCAACAAACAGATGATCTTGGAATAAAAATTTAATATCTGTATTAAAATAGTTTTCAGTGGAATAGAAGACACATCCATAGAAAACTGATGCTCACAAAACAACTTTTAATGCCCAAATAACTTTGGAAATTATTTCCTGCTGCCATTATAGGTGCAGAATGTATTAGATCAGTGACTTTTCTTGATATTATCAAGTATTTTCAAGATATGAAATTATGTGAGTAGAGGAATAAAAACTCAACATTCCTCACATCCAAAATTTAAATATATAAAACACACTTCCCAAATTCTTGGTCTGTACTGTCATTTAGATTTTTAATATAAAAGGTTCTTGAGAAAGTAGGAAAAAAGAAGATTCCACTTAATGGTTTCTTGGGTCCAGTCAGTGTGCTTGCACACTTGTTTTCTTTTGCACACTTGTTTTCTTTTGCACACTTGTTTTCTTTTGCTGTGCTGGGCGGTGTAGCATTGCTGCCTGCTGTTAAGTCCTTTTAGAGATGATGTTTGTAAAGCAGTAGCACGATGTTTAGCATGTGGAGGTGCTCAGTAAATGCTGAATGAACGCATCTCTTTGTGATTTTCATTGTCTTATCTACCCCATTTTTATATGAAAAGCACCAAAAATGAGAGAATAGGATCTAGCAATGAAAGCTAAACTAAAGCTTTTAAACTAAGGCTTCTTGTGGAAAAGTTTGTTTTCAGATGCTTTCTGAGAATGTCATCCATGCCATTACATTAAATACTTGCATGAGTGTTACACGTAATTAGAAGCTAAAGGGACAATTTCTTAAATCAAAATAGAGAAGGTGTGTTTGCACAAGGCTAGAGAGAGAGCTGCCTCTGCAGGGTTTGAGTTGGACTCATTGGAAGCATCTATTGAATCCTAATAAGGATTGTGTGCCAGGCATTTCCCCCACTAGAGATCATCTCCAGTTCCTGAGAATTAGCTTGTCTCCAAAAAGTAACTGCAGCCTTCTGTCCAGCTTGGGCCACTTCCACAGCAGAGGGTAGGAAAGCAGAAAGGGGAAATGAAGCAGCCCACTCCTAGGAACCTGTGAATAAAAGAATAATCAACAAGGCAGGTAAAAATGGCCTCGGTTGTAAAAATTTCAAGTCCCATTATAAATCTTACCAGATATAAATATCTCAGCGTAAGACTTGACCGGAAGTTATTGCTCCAAAACCAGGTGGTCGTTGCAGCCTGACGCTTGGGGCACTTGCATCCTGCCTGGAGCCTGTGACGTGGGAGATGAAACAGGAGGGGTCCGGGCACTGCATTAATGCAGCTGACTCGTTGGCTCCATGGCAAGACTGGAGAAGCCGGCTTGGAAAATGGACAGAAACTAGGGCAGGGTGGATGAGGTGGCGCTGACGTCGTGCCAGAGAAGCACCAGCACCGCACCCCATTATGGTAAGATGTCCGTGTCAGCTGCTGGGCGCTGAGCTGAGGCCGAGTGCCCATGCCCCAGGCACCGGAGCGCAGCCACAGCAGGAGTTTAATCCTTTTTTCACTTCTGTGGTGGGTCGAAGTGTCAGGAAGCCGAAGATTAAAAAAAAGACAATTACGTTCCAGAGGCCAGTATGGGGTGCGAGGTTCTCACCGAGACGATCCCCACTGATTTTTATTTTTCATCTTGATGGAAAAGATGTGTGTTTTCTTCTCAGAAAAATGGAACCCGGATTTCCAGCTTGCCCTTTACACTGCTGCTTTTGTGTACTTTGCCAGTTGCGTCCTGTCTGCCAGCCTTCCTTCTCCAGGAAGTGGTGGGCTCTCGGTCCCCCGAGCCGCAGCGCTGCCTGTTTTGCCTGGTGAAATGCTCCCTCCTGTAACCAGCAAGATGATAGATGAGAAAATGGCAGAGCCCTTAATGCTCTCCGTGGGGAAAGCATCATTCCACAGGTCATTGAGAAAGACGGTTTCATCGTTACTCAAGAGCCTTTGATTCTGTATAGTCATTCAGAAATACCGCAGAGAATTAATAATGGAAGACAAAATTGAGTTATGTTCTTCAATAGGCCATTAAAAATTGTGAAATACTTGTTCTAATTCCTTTATGGGAAATTTTAATGCCTTGATTGTGATCTCAGTTAAATTCTGAGAATGGAAAGGTTTGGAATCTGTGGACTGGGGTTGAGGAGAGGAAGTAGATAACCTGGTTTCTTAGGAAGCTTGTGGTGGCAATGAAGTAACAAACCATGATTGCTCGGGAGTTTTCCTTTCAAAATTGTAACATCACATTTTGTAACATTTGTGTAGCATTTTTCCTCATTCGACTTTTCATCTATGACTTTTAAAAAATTTTTATTTATTTATCTCTCCCCACCCCCTTGTTGTTTGCGCTTGCTGTGTCTTTTTGTCTTTGTTTCTTTAGGAGGCACCAGGAACCGAACCTGGAACCTCTGATGTGGGAGGGAGGCACCTAATTGCTTAAGCCACCTCTGTTCCCTGCTTTGTTGTGTCTCTTGTTATGTTTTTCCTCTTGTGTCTCTTGTTGTGTCATCTTGTGTGTCAGCTGGCTGGCCTGCTTGTCCTCTTTAGGAGGCACTGGGAACCTCTGCTCCCTGCTTTGTTGTGTCTCTCATGTTTTTCTTCTTGTGTCTCTTGTTGTGTCATCTTGTCGCATCAGCTTGCCACACCTGCCTGTAACACCAGCTTGCTGTCTTCTTTAGGAGGCACTGGGAACCGAACCATGGACCTCCCATGTGGTAGGCGGGAGCCCAATCGCTAGAGCCACATCTGCTTTCCTATGATTTTTTTTTCTTATTATTTTGTGACTATGACTTTTAAGTCAATTATAAGTATTAGTGCCTGAAGCATTACAAAATCCTTTTATTTAGAAGACATGCCAGCAAAAGTCTATGCTGCATTTATTATCTGAGCACTTCACTCTAAACTGCATACTTAGTGATAGTTCATTTTAGATGTGTAGTTTGGAATCATTTTTTAAAATGCAACTGAAGAAGTGAATTTATAAGTGGCAGAATTTTATTTCTTCGTCAGTGTTTCCCTCATGGTATCCTGAAATTCCCCCTTATGTGAAGTGTACAATTAAGTAAACCTGCTTTACTTAAATTAATTTGGGTTCATTCACTAGCATTGCCACCCTAGAGGAACAGAATGGTCTAGAAGAATGCATCAACAAAACACACACTCAACCATAAACAAAAAGCCCCGCTCTCTAAGTCTTTTTAAACTAAATAACCAAGAGCAAGATAGTTTCAAGGTGATTTGTATGTCTTCACATCATGCTGTAATAGACATAATCTTCATAAAAGGCAGTTCATGTATTTGTAAGAACGTTGTGGATTTTTAAAATTATAACCCAGTGACTTTCAGAGCCGGGTAAACCTGAAATATGGAAAACCAGAATGCTTTTGTCATAGTTATCTGTTTTTTTAATGTGTAAATGAAATTAAATTTCTATCCCTGTGTTTATTACATAATGAAAAATTGTATGTTCATCATACCTGAAGGGTGGCTGGATGGCGAGATCGTTTTGGGAGGTCTCTCAATGAGGTAGCGGAATCTGAGTGTGGCTTTTCAACGGATTTGGAAGAGACGAGAGGGACGGTGTGGCTGAAAGCATGGCCTCAGTAATGTACATGTAATTCCTACTGGGAGCATGTGAGTGAGAACAGCTGAGGTTTAGGAGTAATGGGAGACATCTGGTGCCACTTACAGTAAAAGAAAAGATTCCAAGTGTGAGCCTCAAGCTGAAAGCCCTAAGCCTGCCCTGAATCGCAGGGGTTAATCTGTGGTCAAGGTCATGCAACCCCACGTGACATCTTAGGGAGAAAGGCAGGCGGGAGTTAAGTAGTTAACCGTGATCAGTGATGGTCCAGACCTTTCGGCTTCCTTGGTGGGAAGAAGTCACGTGAAAGAATGAAGGACAGAGACCAGATTATCTCAATAAATGTTTTAATTAAAGCAGATTTTTAATGAGAGCCAACTTGTTACAAGTAATACACGCTAAAAACCAAGATACACAGAAGTGAAAGTTGCTAGAGTGGGGGGGTTGTGATTCACTCTAGGCCCCCACAAACTTGTCTTTTAAAAAATAATTCCACACTCTCAGAGTGTAATGCATTTCAACCATCCATAATTTATGGGACATCCTTTTAATTTATTCATTCATTCAAAAATGTTTATTGACTGCTCTTGGCGTTTACATTTCTAGTGAGGGGAAGACAGACAAATAAGAAACCTGAGTGAGTAGATTTTGCAGTTTGCTAGAGGGTCGTAAAAGCCATGGGAAAAACAAAAAAGCAGAGAAGGGCCGGGGGTGCCAGGGACGCTTCGTAGGTTAGATGAGATTTAAGCAGAGACCTGGCGTAGCTGGGGTTTTACCAGGCAGTGTTGGGGAAAGGGCATCTCACGCGGAAGGAGCTGACCCTGCAGACGGCCTGAGGGGAGCGAGAGGGCGGGAAGGAGGGGATGGGGTCCCAGCGGTCCCTCGGGCCCGGGGAGCAGCTCTCCATGCCTCTCTCGCAGCTCCTGGGGCGCGCCCAGCTGCTTGCCGTGCCACTCTCGGCTTCTGTCATCTCCTTGTGTTCTCCCCGTCGTCTGTGTGTCCAAACTGCTCTCTTCTGATGAGGACACCTATTCTGTGAGCTCATGTCAACTCGATCGCTTCTGCAAAAGGCCCTAATTCCAAACAGCCTTACGTTCACAGGTTGCTGGTGGGCATGAGTCTGGGGGAGAAGGTTTCTAACTTAGAGCGGGCCTCGCAGGTCATCGTAGGGATTGGGGCTTTATTGGGGTGAAAGGAGGCTCCATCACAGGGTTTTGAGCAGAGCATGAGGAGTTACGGCTCATGTTTGAAAAGACCGCTGGGCTTCTGTGTGATCTAGGCTACGGCATCGGTCCAGGGGAGAAACGATGGTGTCGTCGACCCGGGAGGTGGTGACAGTGGAGAGAAGCGGGCGGGTTCTGCATCTGTTTTTAAAGTAGAGATGACAGAATCTTCCGACAGACGGAATGGGTTGTGAAAGGAAGAAAGGATTCGAAAATGAATTCGACGTTTTTGGCCTTAATGACCTGGGATGCCGGCGATCAATTAGAAGCGAAGGCTGTAGATAGGACAAGCTTGGGGGGTCTGTGCTGGGGAGAGGGTGGCCGCAGCTCAGTGCTGGAAATGCTGGCGCCGAGAGTGAGGTGCTGAGAAAGCGGCTCCCGTGGCCTTGGCGGTCTGGCCTGCAGGAGTGGACGCAGCAGCCTTCAGTCACGGGGATGGCATCCAAAAGACCTGGCATCCCAAGGGCGTCCGTGCCAACTGAGCAGAGAAGAGGACCAGACGTGCTCAATGTGGAGTGCTCAGGAGACCTAAGAAGCAGCCAAGAAGGCTGAGAAGGAACGGCCGCCGAGGGGAGGAGCAGCCACGGAGGGGAGTCCAGAGGAGGAGGTGACGATGCTCGTGCCCAGCAAGATGAGCACTGAGACTTGAGCACTGCCACGCTGAGCTCGTTTTGCACTCGTTATTGACACTACTCTGAAGACCCTGAATTTAAGAGGTTTATCAAAAAGAATCATATACACCAGTGTATGAATCACTGGGAAAACCTGAATTAATCCAATGCAAATTCAGAAGGTTTTACTCTATTCAGCAAGCTTAACTTCTCTTCTATCTGAAGACAACCTGCTGGGGCAGTATCCACATCTGGTTTTACCCATCAGCGTATCCCTGTGCCTGGCACAGAGGTCAACACATAGTAGCACTCAACACAGACCTTTCTTAAAAGAATGAATGAATGAACGAATGAATGAAGGCAGAACTTGTTGAATTTGATCCTTTTGTGAGCACATTAGACATTTTAAGCATCAAAGAAAATGAATACTTTATGAGATAATTATCTGTCTCACTTTAATATCACTCAGATATAAAACAAGTTTGTAGCATTTTATGGTTTCAAAAATAACAAAGACCTTTTTTTTTTCCTTTCTGGCAGTGGAAATGTAATCATTTGTAGTAAGGATTTAGATGCTAAGATTAAATTGTAGAACTCATTTGAAATTTTTAAAAATAATACTTATGGATAACTTAGAGTGTGTAAAATATTTGCCCCAATTTATTTGTAAAATAATTGCCATTTTAGAAAAATGAAATGCATTTGCAGGAAGCACCCAACTTAGCCAGCATTATCTGGAGACCTATATTCCGTTTTAGAAGTTTCCATATAGCTAAAATCTCCCCTTAAAAGTGCTAAAATTATTACCCATTTTAGATTTTTTTTAAAAAATGGCTTTCTAAAATATGTTTCAGCTTCTCTCCTTCCCCAGTCTCTTAGATAAGAGTATGGTGAGCAGAATTTAGCTCATATTTAAGACTGTCATCTGAGGCAAATACGTGTGTCAAGCTTGTATCCAAGGGTGTCCAAGACCCTTGGAGTCCCAAAATTTTAAATTCCCTGTTTCGTCTGTTTCCTGTTGACAGAAAGAACTCAAGAAGGAGTGGGTTGCAGGCGTTCTTTTGAGTCTCAGGAATGAGAATCTGGGGAGACTCATGACTGAGCCACTTATGCCTAATGAGACATCTCGTCTCAACAAAGCTTTGTTGTCCTCTACCTACGGTTTCTGGAGTTGCCTTCTTGAAAAGATTAAGCATCAACCACAAAATCCCTTTGTTGGGAAAATGGCTGGAGTGAGAAGGAAAACTTTAGCTGAAGTTGAATGTCAGCTTTATTTGTAGTTTGACAATAGACTCTGGAATAGGTAATTCTTGATAGAAACCTGCTTGCAGAGAACCACATAAAAGCTCTTGTAAACATGTCCAAATCTTAAGGCCTCTAGATGTGCCCGGGGGTTATCACTGCAGTATTTGTTTTTATTTGAGAAGTTGTGGGTTTACAGAACAGTCATGCACAAGATGCAGGCTCCCAGACACCACCCACCACCAGCACCCTCATGGTGCGGAGCGTTTGTTGCCAACAGTTCTTGCCTGTTTAGTAGTTCTTGGAGGAAGGAGTGAGTCCTGGAGCTCCCTCCTCTGCCGTCTTCCCTCTGCAGCGATGTGGAACTTCCCTGTCCTCTCGTGGCCCATCAGGAGAACTGGTGGGCAGAGGGTTAGCGGCCGTCATAACCGGGAGCGCGTCCCTCTGCAGAACGCTGGCCCTCAGCTGTGCCAGGACACAAGGTTGAGCACTGCTGGCTTAGAGTGTGGTCAAGAATTCATAACGGTTTTGAGTAGCCAGAGAGTGCAGTACACTACAGCTAGCTGCTAGAAACGGAGCCTTTTAAAGGAGCAACATGTTAGTAAGTGCAAATGGGTAACAAGAGCTGGTGGGAGACCCACACAATAGCTGGAAAAGTAAAATAAAAATCTTGAAAAGCGCTGGTGGGGAGAGGTGGGAGAAACGCACACCTGCCGGTGTGGACACATCAGAGGTCTGTGGCGCTGACCGCAGACCAGTCCCTGTTCCCCAGGACAGGGGCTTGGAAGTGACTCACGAGTGAACAGCCTGCGGCTCTAGAGTAAGAGAAACCGGCATTACGAACAGAGAGCAGAGACCAGGACGCCTAATTTCCGGGTGGGAAACCTGAAGTGCTGCTCGCACATGAAGCAGAGGAAGAAACCCAGGCCAAGCGTTGATGACTGCCT
>JAQZBX010102249.1:0-11178 GCA_029593785.1 Cabassous unicinctus | reverse complement strand
TCAATGTTAATCCTCAAAGTCAAAAAGTCAAACAAGAAATCTCAGTGCTCAATACAGAAAGGGCCATAGTTTGTGCCTTCTGAAACCAAGTTTGCCTCTGAATGGTTGCAAGTGGGCACCTGGCTCCTTCCAAGTAGGGTAGAGGAGACAGCACCCTGAGAAGCCCAGAGCATACTCAACGGCACCAAAGTCACTCCTACCTGAACCGACATGGGCAATACCAGGGATCACTTCTCTTCCCAGCTGTCCCCTGAATGCCTGTACTTCCACCTTTCTACTAGATAGGTGTTCTGTGCATATTTGTTAGGATATATGCTAGCATGTATTCTCAATTTCCCTACTTCTATAATGAGATTCTATGGAGATTCAACAGAGCTAAAAACTGAAAAGTACATTAAATTCTTTGTGGATCCTACACAAGCACAGCAATAGTTTCCACCATTGCTTTATAGCCTCTCCAAAAATGCAGCCAAAATTCCTCAGCCCAGGGTAGACAAAGGCTGGCTTAAATTTCACTATGGAATCCCTTGGAAAGGCAAAAATCCCAAAGTCCCTTTGAAAACCGAAATCCAAAGTAACTCTTCAAGTCACCTACTCCTGAACAGTACTGGAAGCCTTGCTGAGAGGGGAGACACCAGTCTGCTCAGATTATCCACTCTAATTTGGATCCAAAGTCCCTGAGGGTCCAAGAATTCTCTCAACACTCAAAGTCAGGTCATGCATAGGGACTTTTGTCAGTGTTAATGTTCTCCAATGTGTGTATTTATTTTATATAATATATACAGTCAACCACACCCCATCTGCCAAATACTATAGCCAATTAAGCATTGTGATTAAGAAGGGCTTCCTGGTTTGAATCCTGGCTTTGCCACTTATTTGTCAAGGTCCCTTGGGCAAGCTCTGTTTCTCAATTTTTCACCTGTAAAATGACAATAACAGTATCTAATCCATAAGGGAAAACTAAATGAAATGACACATGTAAAGCTCCTAGAGCAGTGTCTGGTACATAAGCCTCAAAAAATATTAGCTTACTATTATTACTACTATTATCCTATAGGTTATGCCCACCTGGCCAAGCCTAGATCCCCATGCTCTGGGTCTGTAAATCCAACTAACATAGAAGGCAGTCCCAGAGAATAACCTCACTGTCTCCTGCATGCCTAGACTATGCCTGACCTCCCCATATAGCATACTTTAAATACCCTATCCCCTCCCAGGGACAACACATTCATGGCCAGGGATCCTCTTACCAGCAGGCCTCATTTTCTCATTTATTTCACCCACATCAAAAAGCCTCTCCTGCAGAAAGTCTTGAGAGTAGGAGATCAGGTCTCCACATGTCAGCCATCACTGGGTTCCATACTTCTAATAACCAAGTTCAAATGCTCAAGTCAAGAAAGAGTCAACAGCTCTTCCTCTTCCCTTCCTGAACAATTCAGTCCTGAAGCTATTAGGTGCAGCAGAGCAAGGCAGGTCTCTATACCAGCTGGAATGGAGGGGGGCAGCCAGCAGGTCTGGGGGTGTCAGGGCCCAAGTAGGGTGAGGAAGGCATCTATGCAAAGGCAGGGAGGTGTGGTGTAGCATGTCAGAGCCCAAGTCGGGGTGAGAAGGACATCCACATGGGAGTGTAGGGGACAGCAGCCTGACGTGGAGAGTCATGAAAAGGATAAAGAAGGCACCAGTGGTGGGGAAAAAGCAGCAACAGCAACGGGAGATTAGTTATATACAGAGGGATTGATCAAAGAAGTAGATATATTAAAGATAATGGGAACCAGGTTTCTGTTAGAGAAAGGAATTAAAATGTGGAAAGGGAGAAAATTAGAATGGACTCTGTGGCACTGGATTGGCATTGGAGGTAACTGTGAACTCGTGGTTTCTGATATAGATAAGATATAGAAATATCGATATAAATGGTTAATTTCTTAATTTATTTATTTATTTACAAATATATCCACACATGCATATATATTTTCTAGCTCTGTTTACCAAAGGGCCTGGGAGCAACAACACTCCAACAGCAATGAGCATACTTACTATCTGGTTACCTTCAAATAACATTCCCCACTAAAAAGAACTAGGGCTCCTTGGAAAAATGGCTGATTTCAGGGCCATGGAAGGGAATATACAACATGAGCCTGGAACATGTGGTTGTGCTGGAAAGCAAGGAAGTACTCAAAGAATAGTGGGGACATGTCAAAAGGACACAGAAGCCAGACTGAAGGGATTCCCACTGGCCAAATTGGGAATAATACGAGCTTCAAGATAAATAATGATAGTAATGGGTTATAATGCACTGAATAAAATAGGAAACCCATTAGTCCATAAAGATATTAATTAATTAATTAGTTTTAAGAGGGATATTTACATAGTTTCAAAGTACCTCCCTATTAATTACAACAGGGGGTGCAGGTGGGAGTAATTTT
This sequence comes from Cabassous unicinctus, assembly GCA_029593785.1. Lineage (NCBI taxonomy): Eukaryota > Metazoa > Chordata > Mammalia > Cingulata > Chlamyphoridae > Cabassous > Cabassous unicinctus. Next base: position 8,755 of record JAQZBX010102249.1, on the reverse strand, counting down.
ACAATGGAGAAGACTGCAGACACCACCTTAATCAAGTGTTCAAAATGAATTTCATCAATAAGAGGATAAATCAAAATCATGTGCCACCCGATAGTATGCAATGAGAAGAACAAAGTATCACTTCTGTGATATTTCTGCCGAAGATGCATAACCTGAATCTAACTAATCATGAGGAAATATCAGACAAACCCTAACTGAGGGAAGTCTACACAATAACCAGCCTATCATCTTCATAAATATCAAGGTCATGAACATAAGGAACATTTACTGAGCAGAGTCTAGAGGAGACTAAGGAGACATAATAACCAAATGCAACATATGATACTGAACTGGATCCTTTTGCTACAAAGGACATTACTGGGACAACTGACAAAACTTAAATGGGATTTGAGGATTATATGGAGGTAATGTACCAATATTAATTTCCTGATTTTGATGGTTCTATTGTAGTTAGGAGAGGAAATGTCCCTTTCTGTAGGAAATACAATCAAAGTATTTAGTCCAGGGGAATGGGGCAATTAGGCCAGAAACTTAACTCTCAAATGGTTCAGGAAAAAAAATTTCTTTGTACTGTACTTCCAACTTTTATGTAAATTTGGACTCTTAAACTTTTAAAGATCATTTTTTAAAAATCTAGTATAATTGGTGAAAAGAAAAGGAGAGCAAACAGCACATGAGGGAAGGTTCTCCCCGTCCTGCCATGAAAAGCAGGCTGTATGCTCTCCTCTGGCAGGGAGCCTGGTAAAAGCCACCACTCAAAGCATCTCTCACTCAAAACAGTCTTGTTCTATCCAGCTAAGTCTCCAATAGAAGCACCCCCTCCATGCCCACCTCAGTGGGCACTCCTGCCACCTTTGAGCCTTCTCAGGAAACACCCTTACACTCCCACCTGCCCTCATAGCCCCTGGCCTCTTAGGGCTTTCCCTTTTTTATTGATGTCTTTATGTTTTAGTCACAAGTTTGCAAAATCTATGTCTATAACATCAAAATGGGTTTCGAGCATCTAGGTGAGGGACAGAAGTTGAAGCAGTTTGTGATTCTGTATATTTCTGTAAACTATCTTTCATCAAAGATCAAGATTAATGCACATTTATTCTAGGACATCCTTTTAGTTCTCCTAGCAAAACAAGGTAGCAAATAGCCTATGGCGAGGAGGAAAATCAATGATTCTCTCCTCAAAATAAGAGACCAGCCCCCCAGCGGGAACAGGGGAGGGGTAAATAGGGACAGGACTGCCGCGGCGCCAGCCCGATTTGGAGAAACAGGCCTGTACCGTAGCCCCTGGAGGATGGTCTCTGTGCAGAATATTTACACAATAGACACCAATGGCTCCTCTGCAGCCATTACTGTCTATCAGGTAAATAACGCATGTGCCAAAACACACATTTAATGAGGGAAATAATATGCCTTTATAAAAAGACTCAATCTGTATTTACCTGAGAGACCAAAGAAGCACCAAATCACCAGATTAGTGGAACCACAGAGGAGTCATTCTGGTGTCTTGGGTAAATAGACATTTTATAGCCTTCCATTACTGGAGGGAGAAGGGAAGGCGAAGGGAGGGGCTGTCCTCTAATATCCACATACACAGGCCAGGGGAGCCTGGGAGATGGGAAAGAAGAGAAGCCCACCATATTTCAAGTGGTCTACTCCCACCCTACCTCCACAATTACATATACTTGGAATTTCTGAGGGAGAGTGTGGGTTTGTACCAACCTTGGATTCAATCCTTTTCATTAAAAAGCTAGCTGGGCAAGGAGGGTATATTCCTGAGAAACTCAAAGGATGCACCAGAAGCAGGTTCTCAGTCCAGCTGACTGGAAGCACCTGGGACCACTACAGCTGCAGCTGCCTCTGCTCCTGGTATCACAAGTCCTCAGGCACCTGAGCCACAGGGACAATGGCAAAGAACCCAGTAACACCTGTCTGGAACTAGCCCAGTCACAGGCTTTGTATTAGGCAACTGAAAATAGCCCGGGAAAAATATAAATAAACTGCATGCCTTCAAAAGTCATCATCTTCAATCTAATGAATGCATCCTTACTGCCAGAGCATTTTCTGTGAAAATCTGGCTGTCAAGGGTGAAAAAATCTTAAGAGGTACACAGTCCAGCCAGAAGGAAAAACAAGCCCCAGAAAGAGAAAAGGACCTGCCCAAGTTCACACAGCACGTCTGAGTAAGAATAGAAGCCAAGGCTCCTCACTCTCAGGCCAGGGCTTCTGGCTACTGCTCCAGCACCAAGAAGCAGTCACACCCAAAGCTTCTCTGCAGCTTCACAATGGAGGCCAGACCTTGGGCCTGAAGCCTTGTCTAGTGTGCTGAAGACTAGAGGCTGGATAAAACAAAGCTTGGCATGCACTGGGACCTGTATCCGACTTCCCAATGGCCCCAAAGTGGAATGGAAGCAGGAACTCTCAAGCTGGGTCCCCACCTCAACAAACCATTCCCCTCCTCTATACAACCTGTCACTGCCTTGGCCTATGGCTGGAGCTGCTGCTGTTCCCAAGACAGGGCCAGGGAGTGTTCCCCCAACATCAGAAGCAGCTGTTAATCCCAAACTATCAGCAGAGCTAAAGTAACTAAAGGCCTTCAGGAACACAGGCCACAGCAGGCTCGCTTTCCCCTTCTATTGGCATGTCTCAGCAGCTCAAGGCAGCACATAAAAGGAAACGATTATCTGTGCCTGCTGTTTGTGAACTCATCAGTCACACCAAGTACTAGTAGCTTGGGCAAACTCCTTCCAGAGGCCAAAGCTGGAGGACATCTCTTTGCAAAGCCCTACAAGTCAGCTGCAACCCCATCATACCCCAGAGAGGCAAAGGCTTGTTTCCTAACACACCATAAATAGGTTAGAGATGGAGAGAGGACAGGGTATGGTACTCTCATCCCTTAAAGCACCTCCCACACTTGTGGACAGCATCTGATGCAGAAGAGGTTCAAGCACCTTCCATACCTCTGCCTCCAAGATGCAGAGAAGCAAAGAGTCATACAGTCATGGTACACATAATGCACTAGTATTAGACAAACCTAGGTTCAAATCCTGACTTCACCATTTATTCTTTGTAATAGCTATAATAATAATAGTACCTCCCTGTTTGGGGGTTATACAATTCAATCATATGATGTATATAAAGTGCTGTGTGCAATACCTGGCACATATGAGTGCTCAATAAATGGAAGCTATCGTTAATAAATGAGAAAGAGGAAAGGAAAACACCATTTTCTGATAATCTTCTATAAGCCAGGCACTGCACTGATGACACTTATTTTATCCTCCAAATTATCCTCCAAATTATCAAGCAAAATGGGGAAGAGGATTCCCATTTGACACATGAAGAAATTAAGGCTCAAAGGTGCTCGGCTCTTTGGGGCCCTGCTCCCCACTCCCACGCCTCATGGCCCACATTTTCCACTTGACTGATTCCCCCATCACCCTCAGGCTAAAATGTTAATCAACTTGAGGTAAAGTGTGACTTTAACTAAAGTAACTTAACCATAGGCAATAATCAGGCTTGCGTAAATCATCCAAATTTGTTTTCATAATAATTGTACTTTTTCTTATTTTAAAAGATCAAACTGCATCCCTGGGCAAGATGCAGAAACAGGAAGGGGCGTCTTGGATGACACAACTGCAGCATGAGGAACTCAAAGCCTCTTGTCAAACACAACTGCAGAGTAGCAAATCTTCCCACCTCACAGAGCAGAGAAACTGACAGGAGGCGGGGTTACAACCAGCTCTTGCTCAGGTCCCCAAATGTGACATTTCCCTTTACAAATCAGTGCTCTGGCAAGTGTTCCTCCATCTGTTTTCAAACATACTTCCCCAATTTTTCACCAGGCAAATGATTCCTCCTTCTTCAATATCTAGCTCAAATATTTCCTTTTTAGTAGCTTTCTCTGACACCCCCTCATAAAGTTAATTGCTTAAGTGTGCTCCAGTAGCATGGTTTATTCCTATTTCATAATTTCTCTCTCACTATATTATAAGATTTTAGGTATCTGTTTTGCCTACTACCAGCATCTTTCAGGGAGTCAGGGGTAAAGGATGGACAGGATCAAGTGTGCATGTGTATGTGTGTGTGTAAAAGCAAATTTGACATAATTTCTTTGACTTGTTTTCTGTCAGACACTGTAAGACATTTTGAAATTTCAAGTAACATTAAAGAAGATGATGAGATTTGTCTTTTTATCTAAATGGTGCATGAGTTTTAGAAGTCTGAGAAACACTGAGCTAGACATAGATCCTTAAAGGCGAGGGTCGTGTCTTATTCATTTCTGTATCCCCAGCACCCCGCACATAGCCAGGCACAAAATATGTGTAAGTAAATGTTTGCTGAATGAATTAATATGCCCAAAGTCACAATGTCAAGCAATCTATAATCAAAACATGCCAGAACAGAGCAGGATCCAAAGTACTTTCTCTTGCTCTTTCTTTCTCTTCCTCTGTCCTTCCTCCTAGCCCACCCCATTCTATCCTCCCCAGTTAGAGAGAGAGAGAGAGAGAGAGAGAGAGAGAACTGTCTTAGAGCTGGAATACTATTAAAAGGATTCATTTAGGGACCGGTGTTTGGACTGTCACATCCAATCACTACCCACAGATCTACAGCTTCCCAAATCAGGCTCATGCAAAGAGGAATCAATTGCAAGGACACAGAGGGTCTGAACAGGCATACTAATGGCCTCCTGAGGTGCCAGCGGCCAGCTCTGACACTCCCATAAATTATCCGTCTTTAGATTTTACCTGTAGCTGTGGGGCACAAGGCACAATTTTGAACATATCAAAGCAATCCCTCCTAACCCAAGGCTCTCCCAGGAATGTCCCCAAAGGAGGTTAGGCTAAAAACAATGACCCAAAGGGAATCTGCATCCCAAACAGGCCTGGTCCTAGCAATCATCAATTAAAACCCAACAGGAAAAAAAAAAAAAGAGGACCAAGTGGATAACATGGGACCCAATTAAGCCTAGCAGATCTGGACAAGGCATGTATCAGACTGCAGTTCTGCCACGACTACTCATCCCTCACTCAAAGGAAGAGAAATCACAGCAATAAACTAACACAATTTCATCCTTAGGCAAATCTGCTCTAACTCTGAAAGCGCCTCATCGAATGACCTCAGGCACCTCACTTAACCTTCCTGGGACTCAGTTTCCTCACAATGGTAGCAGGGACAATAATGCCGATAGTCTGACCCACTTCCCAGAGTGCTGGTAAAAAGTAGTAAAAAAACATTTGAGAGGCACTTTACAAAGATGTAGGGCCACAAGGGTGGCAACACTAACAAATCTCCCCAAACAGACAGGGAGGAATGGCTGGTCACACTTTGGTGAATTTCTATAGGGAAACTGCTCACTCAATTCACTTCACTGATGATGTTGGACACCCTGAAGTAAGTTCAGGGATTCTGGATGGGAATCCTGCTGTCTGAAAATTTTCCATTATGAAGACTGACATCTTGCTTCAGTTATAATTTCCTCCTGGCTGCTGGCTGTCATCACCAGGGGCTATGCTTCTATCATATGGCCATAATGACAACTGTGAGGATCCAAAACAAACTAGGCCAAAGGCCAAGTTACCTAACTGCTGGCCACTTTTTTTTTTTTTTAATTATTAATTGTGTAAAATACTATTAGTAATAAAAGTTATCAAGACACTGTGCTAAGAGCTTTACATATATTATCTCACTAAATCCTTTAACCAACTCTATGAAGTTAGTCCCATTATTTCTTTTTACTGATGAGGGAAATGAAGCTCAGAGAGGTAAGTCACCTGTCCAAGGTCACATAAATACTGTTAGGAGAAACCTTTAGACTTCCCTTCAGTCATGCAAGTACACTGGGGCTTGAAGGAGAAAGAAAGGAAAGGGAAAGAGCAGAAACAGGACTCTCAGCTCTAACCTATTCGCTGGACAATTAACAAATGCTTTATTTGGTCCCTTTGCCTGATATATACCATCCTACCTGAACTGAGAGACATTCTCAAAATCAGGAAAAGGCATCAGTTTGCTACATGAAAGGAAAGGCAAGACTGAGTAGGACATATAACAAAAGGAAAACAATTCAGTGGAAAGCTTAGGAAAATGGGTCCTCCTCTGTATAGAGTTCAAGAAGTTAAAAGCAATTTTTTTTAAAGTTTATGAGCCCTAAGACCAAGATCTCTACCAGGGCTCCAACTATTCCATAATCCTTTCAATAAAAATAGTTCCCAAATCATTTGAATTCATTTTACACCAACTTCCCTTCCAACATCTTTTCCAGTTTGTCATATAGAAGATGGTATGGAAGCGGCTGTGGCTCAAGCAATTGAGTTCTTGCTTACCATATGGAGGACCCAGGATCAATCCCGGGACCTCCTGGTAAAGAAAAAAAGGAAAAAAGAAAAAACAAGGCGTCCAGACCTGCGCAGAGTCGCAGGCCACTGAGCGGCAAAGCTACACACCAAAAAGACGATGAAGCAACCAGATAGGGAAAAAAAAAAAAAAAGAAAGAAACTGGTATGTCCAATAAATTATTTGATAGCCATCCTTTAAGCTCTAATAGATGACCAGGAAATTAGTGAAGAGAACCAGTATACACATTTACACAAAGATTAAGTTATACTCAATTGTTTTTTTTAAGGAGGCACTGGGGATTGAATTTAGGACCTTGTACATGGGAAGCAGGTGCTCATCCACTGAACTATGCCTGCTCCCCTATACTCAATTTTTAAGGGCCACGATACTGCTACAAAGAAGGAAATATAAGATGCTGCCCATGTAACTCCCACAACCTCCTTACTTGCCACTCTGCCTCCATTACTGTCCCCTCCAATCCATTCTTCAAAATGAATCAGAGCATACTTTCTAAAGTACAAATCTAATGTCAGTCCACTGCTTAAAACCTTTTAACGGCTCCTTACTGGATCTTATGATAGTTTAATCCAGGAGTCAGAAAACTATGATCCACATGCCAAATCCAGCCCATTATGTATTTTTATAAAGTTTTACTGAAATACAGTCATGCTTATTCATTTACATACTGTCTTTTGCTGCTTTCAACCTATAATTATACAACAGAGTTGAATAGAGGTGAGTAGTTGTGACAGAGACCCACAAGTTGAAATATTTACTATCTGGTTCTTAAGGAAAAAGTTTGCTGATCAACCCCCTACTCCCAGTATAATCTTAAAGAGTTTATAAAGGCCCTGGCCTCTGCTTACCTTTCCAGCTTCATTTCTCACCACAGCTCCCTGCCAACCAAACACTCCATGTTTCAAGTACACTTCAATTTCTGAAACTCACCAAGGCTCTGACCTTCACACTTAGTCCTTCATCTCTTGATCCAATTCTAGGCAAGGAGATTACTTCCTCTGAGAAGCCTTTCAAAGGAGCCTACAAGCCTGGGTTCAGGACCCTTTGAAGTAATCCCAAAACACCTACACTTCTCCTATTATACCACTCCCAGACTGTATTGTAACTACCTCTTCACTATATGTCTCTTCCACGAATTTGTAAGCACTTTGGTGTCAGGGACAGTGTCTATCTTGTGTACCACTGCAATCCCAGTACCTAGTAAAAGAGATGGCCCTTACCAGGCTCTCAGTAAGTATTTACTGAACAAATGGCCCCATCAGCCATGGATACCAATTATCAGAGTCCATCTTTTAACCACAGTCTTTGATCCTTATAGAATGGACATACACTGGAATTAATCATCCACCCAATGTTGACCCACAACCCAAACTAAACCAAGATCCCTAAGGCCTTGGTCAAATGCATTAAATCCAAAGCCAAATGAATATATTTCCTCCTGTTGTCTTAAGATGTGTATTTCTCAGAAGAAATAAGGGCTGTTCTGATTCTTCTCAACCATTCCAAACTTAAAGTAGGTGCTCATGAGATGCCCATAAAGAAATCAATGACAGAACTCAGGAGTCTGGAACCCCCATCTCTTAATTCTCACCACTTCATAGACTTTGGATACATTTCAATAGGCTTTGTTTTTTTTATTTTTTATTTCATTTTTCTCTTTTTAGTCATTTTTTCTTAGTTCAATAGTCTTTGAACACATGCTGCTTTATCAGAAGAAGCTACAGAAAAATACAATCTGTGCCTACCCCACCCTCTCCACACACACACCCAAAGCCCAAATACCCTGAAGGAAGAAGTCAAGCCAAACTTGACCATACAACAGGATTCTTACCTCTTCTTACTTCGAAGATGCCAAGACTGGCAGCTGGGGATGCCGAATGTTCTGTGAGAGCTGGAAAGCCCCAATGCTGTGGATAAATACACATCTCTGCAACAAGCCTATTTCAATATAAAGGATCAAATTCCCATAGGGCTGCTGTTTGGAACAATTTAAGGACCAACTGCGCTTCAAACTAACTCCAAACCACCCTGGGAAAACAGCTATCTATGTGGAAGGACAGTTCCCCTAAAGTGCTGTATTTGTTTTTCGAAAGATGATTTTCGTGTTCTGTAGTAGTATACTTTCCTTCCTAAGGAGGCTTACCTCTTAGAAACACTAAACATTTAAAATTATCTGAGATTGAACTGAGAAAGATGGCCATGAAATGGTGACTCGCTGGGTAATCCCAGTTCCCTAATCTAGTTGAGGAAGACTGACAATACAACTCAGGGAAGTGAGGCTGGTCCAGGGTTAGGGGGACAGGTTGATTGCCACAAACCCACAGGCCATATTGCAAATGGCCACACAGACCAGGGAACAATTTCAGAATATCTCCAGGTCTATCTCAAATTCTTTTTTTTTTTTTTTT
>JAQZBX010102248.1:0-11177 GCA_029593785.1 Cabassous unicinctus | reverse complement strand
GTTGGTCCAGTGGGATGGCCGCAAGCACCCGTCAGAGTTGGTCCAGTGGGCCGGCTGGCCGCAAGCACCCATCAGAGTTGGTCCAGTGGGATGGCCGGCTGGCCGCAGGCACCCATCAGAGTTGGTCCAGTGGGCCGGCTGGCCGCAGGCACCCATCAGAGTTGGTCCAGTGGGATGGCTGGCTGGCCACAAGCACCATCAGAGTTGGTCCAGTGGGATGGCTGCACCCATCTGTCACTGAAGATTCCCTGCGCCATGTTGGCAGCTTTGCTTTAATTCACACCTTTCCCTCAGCTTTGAGTGTATTTTTCCCAACTCACGTTCAACAGAAATTTCCCAGGCCCTGTGCAGAGGACATCCACGCCGCGTCCCTCCTAGCTGGAGAAGAGCCCTGTGGTTTGTAGTCGATAGCCCCTGTTCCGTCCTTACCTGCCATCACCGCTCGTTAGGTCTAGGTGTCATTTCCAGATGGTGCACTTCTTGGAGATAAGGCTCCCGCACCTGGCACGATGCTTTGCCTATGAAGAGCTATTGCTAAATAGCTGTCACTCTTAAGTACCTACTACAGCTGTGCTACAGTTTTGCAACATAGGCATTATTATTTCTGTTTTAAATGTGAAGAAATTTGGTATCAAAGAGTTTAAGAATCTTGCCCAATGCCCTATAGCTAGTAAGTGGCAAAACTGGTTTGTCTGATTCAAAAGCTCTTGCTATTTCTTCTATGCCAGGCTGCCTTGGTGCTAAAAATAAATAGTTAAATAAATAAAATTATTGAATGGATGTATTTACAGTAAAACTCACCACCAAAATTGTGCTTTGCTTCCGTTGCCACCCACGGAGACTCCTGGTGTGTCTAAGAACTGTGGACTCAGTGGGGTGCTCCTACTTTATTTGGGGTTTCCTTCTAGGTTTTTTATTGGCACTGATGGGTAAGGTTTGAATATTCTATTTTTGGGTCAGTGAAACAAATCTAAGCATGGTTTGCTTGGTCTTTGTTTTTATTTTTAGGAAAAAAAGTTTGCATTTGCCTGTAACTTTGACTAGGCAACTGATAAGATAAAAGTCTTCTTAGCTTTTATAAAGTACTTATTTTTCTTTCTACGGAGGTATAAAATACATGGAAAAATTGTATAAAGCGCACCAATGTCACAGCTGCAGCTTGGTGAATTTTTACATACGTGTGACCTGTGTGCCCAGCTCCTGCATTACAATAGACAATATTTCATCCATCCAGAAAGAAAGTCCCAAATACCTTCTGGCCAGTGCTTTCCCTGGAGGTCACACTATTCTCGTTACCGTCGCTGGGGTTTCGTTTTGCCTGTTCTTGAGCTCTGATTGGGTGTGATCAAACAGTATGTTTTCTTTTGGGTCTGGCTGCTTTCATTCAGCACAGTTTATTGAGCTCCATCCATGTTGCTTTATGAATCTGTAGTTCTTTCTCTTCCTTATTTTTCTCCTGCATAGTATTTGCTGGTACCAGTACTCCACAACTTATGCATCTGTACTCTTGTTTACAGTTCTACAGGTTTACAGGTTGTGTTCCACTTTGGGCTGTTATGAATACAGCTGCTATGAATAGTCTTGGCAGACATTTGTGGTGTGTCACTTGGGAACGTTTCTAGGAGTAGAATTGTTGGATATGGAGTAGGTATATGTTTAGTTTTATTAAATTCTGCCAGTTTCCCAAAAGTGAACAAATCAACTTAACACTCCTACCAGCAACGAGAGCTATAGTTGTTCTGCGTTCTCGCCAATGCTTGATACTGTCATTCTTTTTCATTTTAGGCCTTCTCGTGGGCATGAGGTGATACCATGTTGTGTTTTCATTGGCATTTCCTCAATGATTAATGATGTGCAGGCATTTCCAAATGCTTCCTAGAAAAGTTAGAGATCTTTACATTTGTATTGGGTTATCTTATTGATTTGTAGGAGTTTATATATTCTAGATAAGAGTTCTTTGTTGGATATGTATATCGCAAATACCTTCTTGTTGTGCCTTTGTATATCCTCTTGATGTCATTTGATGAACAGAAGTTTTGAATTAATGAAATCCAGTTAATCATTTTTTTAATAGTCAGTGTTTGTGTCCTGTTGAAGAAATCTTTTGGGAGCAGATGTGGCTCAAGCAGTTGGGTGGCTGTCTCCCACATGGGAGGTCCCGGGTTTGGTTCCCAGTGCCTCCTAAAGAGACGAGCAAGATGGCGAGCTGATGCGGTAAGATGACGCAATGAAGAGACACAATGAGGAGACACAATGAGGAGACACAATGAGAAACACAACAAGCAGGGAGCAGATGTAGCTCAAGCAATTGGGCACCTCCATCCCACATGGGAGGTCCCACTTTCAGCTCCTGGTGCCTCCTAAAAGACAATGAGCAGACACAGAGAGCACACAGAGAGAGCGCAAACAACGAGGGCGGGGGGGATAAATAAATAAATATATCTTTAAAAAAAAAAAAAAAAGAAAGAAATCTTTGCCTATTCCATGGTCATGAAGATGTTAATTTTCCTTTCACATTTAGATTTGTGATCCATTCTATGATCTGTCTTAAGTTTTGTATGTGATGAAAGATAAGGGTCAAGGTTAATATTTTTCAGTATAGAAATCTATTAGCTTTGGAGTCATTCTTTGAAAAGAATTTCCTTTGCCCATTGAACTGTGGTGGCACCCTTTTGAAAATCAAGTGCTCATATGCACAAGGGCCTATTTCTGAACTCTTGATTCTGAACCATTGTTCTTTGCCTCATGGTTGAAAATGGCTAGTCAAGCTCCAGCTATCACATCTGCATTCCAGCCAGTGGGAAGGAGGAAGACATGAAATGGTATTCCTCCTTCAAGGACTATTCCCAGAATTTGTATATAATACTTCTGTCTACATCTCATCATTAGTAATGTGACAGTTTTTATCTTCACGGGAAATTGGGAAATGTCTTTATTCTGGGGCTTTCTTCTTTACAAAGAAAGAATGGATATTGGGGGAAAATGGCATCTTTTCCATGACTTCCCTAGGTACTGAATAAACATTTTCATCTGCTGAACTCGGCTACATCCCATTGCAGCGTTTTTGGTGAACACTCACTCCTGCCACACAGGCAGATGTCACAGCTCTGCGCTAGAAGACTTCCCAGACCACCGCTGCTTCCCAGCGGGAGAAGCTCCCAGACGTTGTCCCAGCTTCTCCCAGGCTGCCTTCGTTGTCGTCGAAGCGGTTTGCAGACAGCGACGGCCGGAGTCAAGGGAACCTACAGGCAGATGCGGCTCTGCGGCTCATGGCCCGGGGGGCCCTGGAGTGCGGCAGAAAGAGGGGCTCACCTTTTGGTCTCGGTTGGCTCCTAAACACCCCTTGCCCTTTCTGTTTTGTAGAAGAGCCTGCAGGTCTGGATTCTAGTGCTTTCATCTGTTGTCGTTTCGCTGTTGGCTCCCATTAATAGGCAGCAGATAAAGGATTTTTGTGGAAATCCTCACTGCTACTAGCCTTGAAAACAAAGGTCTCTGTTTGGCACTTAAGGTTTTGGCCCACCCAGTGTTAAATTTCCTTCCCTCTTTCATCCCTGGGAAGCATATTCTGAAATACCTAGAATGATGGTCTGTATTCCTTTGTGCTTCAGGCACACAAAAAAATCTGTTATAATATTTTCATTTTCAGATCTGAAACATTCTGTGTAAGCATATGCAGTGTAATGGTTTAAGAGTTTAAATGGCATGAATGTGGTATAAAAATACAGCTTTCTAAGACGTACGGCTCAGAGCACGTTCGCGCATTCATTTGAACAAGTGTTCCTTCACAGGAGGCAGATGTAATTTCAAATTTTGACCGAAAACAGTTCACACATGCACCTTACAGTGTAGAAATCTGTTTAAATTCTGCAGTTTAGAATCCCCAGTTTCCTTGATCGGTTTAACTCACCTCCCCAAATAAGTTTAACATTCAGCTTCATTTTCTGAAAGCACAAAAACACAACAAATAGACATCCCCCGCCCCCCAAAATCACGCATCATTTAAAGGAGTCGGGGCACAGTCCCCCACTTCAGAGACCAGGCGCAACTCGGGGGCCCCCTGCACTTCAGACCCGCTTGCTGCAAAGTCAGGGTGCCAAACTCCCCTCGGGCAGCACTTTCCTGGAACGACTCAGGACTCAGGAAAGGGCTGTTCTCGGGATCACAGTTCTGTTGTAGCAAAAAGGGGCGCAAATCAGGCCCTCTGAAAGAGACGCAGAGGACGGGGTCTCAGAGGGTCTCGAGTGTGAAGCTTCCGGCAACCTCAGGGACATGTCACCCTCCCATGACAAAATCTGAAGAGAATTGCCAACCAGGGATGCAGCCTGGGGCTTCAGTGTCCAGAGTCCTTACTGGAGTTTGGTTATGTGGGCACAGTCGGCCGAATGGAGGCCCAGGTGGTGGGATTCGATGTGCAGCCCCCTGCCCTCCCCTCCCAGGGGTTGGGCGAGACCTGGCTGATGCGGCTCAAAGCTGCAAGCCCTTGCTCGCCGCTTGGCCTTTCTGGTGTGACCGCCCCCACCTGAGACTGCAGGTGTGGCTGGCCCCACCCTGCCCTCCATTAGCATAAGCCATGTGCGATCAGGTGTGGTGGGGGCCCCATCGTGAGTCACCTCATTAGCATAAATGATCAGGTGTGGTTTGGGGGCCCAATGTGAATAACCAAGACACTCCTGCCGCTTGAGAAATTCCAAGGATTTGTAGGTTGCCTCCCAGGAACCAGGGAAAAAGGCCAGCCAAATTTTTTATTACACAATTGCTTATTCTAATGTTTGATTTGAAAATTTTAGGGAGATACAATATGTGCATGTGAAAATCTATGTGATGCTGTAATTTTGCTTTATTATCTTTAAGAGTAAATTGCAAACGTTAAATGCACTACCAAGAAGCTACACCCTTCTCCATCTAAATCAAGATTTAAGGCATCTTATAAACACGTGTAAAGTAAAAGTTAAAAAACAGAAGAAGCAAAATGAAAGTTACTGAAAATACGTTTTACTCCCTCGCATAATCGGGGTGCCAGAGGATCCCTGGGTAAGCGTGTCGGCCTTGTCGCTGTTGATGGAAACCCTGTGCATGACATGGGAAATGGAATGACATATTTTGTATTAGAGATAATCATTCGTTTACAGTAATTCCATTGGTGAACGTGTTTTTTTGAAGATCAGTTAGAAAGATCAGAACATTCTTTAAACGTCCACAGACTGGGCCTGACCCCTGGTTGACTTGAGCCTCCGTCCTTGAGCCAGCGTAGGCAGATTGGCCCCGAGAGTTGGCCGTGGACTGACTTATTTTCTTAACCATGATTTTTCCTCTTATTTTTGCTTTTCTATATTTCTGTGTCCTTGCTTTAGCTGATCTTAGCAAATCTCTGAGCGGTTTTGAATTTTTTTGTAGTCCCTGCTGGAAACCTGGTTTTGTCACCTGAGGAGTATGGCCAAGCCTGCAGGCAGGGCACTTTGAGGGCTTGCTGTCTGCCCCACAGCCATGCACCGCCACCCCGCTGGAGCGCTCCCAGGCTTCGGGGGCCTGTGGGGAGAATGTACGTTAATGGTGATGGTGGCATTTTACCATCATGTGAAAGGGGCAGGGACAGAGAGGCAGTTCTCACAGCATTCCGTCTCCTGAATTATTTGAAGTTATGGCATGCAAGCCTTTTTATTTTATTTTTTGCTATCCAGAAACGTATCCAGTGAAAAGGGAGACTTCCCTCCAGATCACCTGCAAATCCCTAAATTATAAGACAATAATTGAAATAATCATTAAATATGAGGTTAGGATAACTTCTGGGGAAAGTGTGTTTATGAGCATTTGCTGTCACACGGGGCCCTTCACAGCTCTGGGGGCCAGCCAGTGGTGCACACACTCCGGAGAAAGCTCATCTTCTGTAGGTTTCAGAAGCCTGACGGTGCTTCTTAGAGCTAGCCTGTTTTTTTTAACAAATCAGTTTTATTGATACATTTTAATAAAGCATAAATCCATCCAAATGATTCCAAGTTCTCGGTTAGGAATCCGGCCTCTGTGCTTCTAGAAACGCACGCAGCAGTGAATTGTTGAGACCGTGAAAGCGCCGCTGTGTCCTCCTGGGCCACGTCTTCTATCAGATGAATCGGGGGTCTTTGTGACGTGCCTAGCTGAGCTCCTGCAGGCAGTCTTGGGGCGTGCGTGTGGCAGAGCTGAGAGGAGCCGGTGCCCACTGTCCTGACGTCAGGGCCATGTGCCTTAAGGCCCGACCTTGTCACATCCAAGAGAGGTTTAAACTGCAATTGAGAAGATTGCCTTTAGACAATTTAGAAAAGCTGTTCCCCTTCCCAGAGGATGAGGGCAAGAGGGATGTCACTCACCATGACATACTAAAAGCCACAGTGCTCAGGGAGATGGCTGATGACGCCGACACTTCTCTGGGCTATTAAAATAACAGCTCCAAACCTCGTCTCTGGACGAGTAGACGTTTCACTAGTGCACTTCAGGGGTTTAATTTTTTTTTGTAGTGTCTCACCTATTCCTGCTAACCCCAGTTCTTCCTCACAGTGGTGTAGATGATGGAAAATATCCAGGTTTTAAAGCCTAAACGTGTTCAGGTTTTTTAAAAAACTAGAGTAAATGATACATTTCTCTATGTCTGTCAGTGAAACAGGAAGGACCTGACCCTGTTGTTGTCTTCAGTGAGTGGGTGGGTGGGTGTCTCTCCCACCTTGTCCCTGGTGGTTTGTCCTCTCGGGAACACAGCCTGAGTGTGTAGCAGAACCTCCTGACCTGTTACTTCTTGGTACCCATTTGGGTGGGGAAATCGAAACAACATAAATGGAAAGGTTTCTAAATGAAAAGAAGTTCATAAATGTGTCACTAGCAGGCGGCTGTGGCAATAGAGGGGTGCCCTGGAACTGGCAAAAAAGGCAGCTCCAAATACAAGAAACTTGATGGAAGCAAAAATCTGCTTAAAAAGGCACAGTTTCGATTTAGACCTGGAAGGAAGTATAGGATTTGGCAGCTAAATCTTGACAGATGCTGTGTACATAATTAAAGAAAGAATATCAACTGGAGAGGCGTGTCAACAGGAATTTGGTGGTGGCGCTAACATATCCAGGGGATAAAGGGGTCTGAGCAGAGAAGACTCTTGGGTCCCCATCAGCTGTGTTACTGTGCTACTATGTTACTAGTGTGGTACAGATGATTCTTAATACTGTTGACAACTGATGTTACCGTCCATTAAGATCATCTATTTTAACTTAGCTTGTTTGGACTCTTGTGTATCAGTCAGGAAAAGCTGTGTTATGCTGTAATAACAAACACCCCCCCAAAGGTTAATAATTTTACACAACAAAAATCATTAGTTTTTTATTTATGCTACATGTAGTAGAGGATCAGTGGGGTCTCTGTTTTACACATCTACTCAGAGACCCCATACCTAGTAAATGCACATGCTGAGACATGGCAGTGAGCCCCTCGTATGCATGGCACAGGAAGAGGGTTTCGTGCTGTTAATTAAATGTATTGACCTGGATCCGTGTTGTTTCTGCTCACATCCCATTGGCTAGAACGGGTCACAGAGCCCTCCAAACCACAGTTGGGTGGGGAGATGTGCTTATCCTATCCGCCTCAGAGGCAGGGAGGGCTGGGTACCGGTGATCCCAGAAGTCTCAGCCACAGCCCTTCTGGTCACCAGATAGTCATTTCAGTGTTTTTGACACACACAGATGACACGAGCCCCTCCCCAGGGACCTGCGAGCTGACCATCCAGCCTCTGCACCCCCTGATGCCCGGGATTTCTGGGTCATGTGGGTACCTGTGAAAGAAAAATGCTAGTTATCCACACACAGCCCCACCTGCTGCCACGTGTACCTAGTACAAAATAGTGTGATGGGGACAGGCTAACTGCCACAGCGTGTCCCGCCTGGAAGAGGAGGCTGAGACGGTCAGCAGGAGGCAGTTCTGAAGCCCCTCGGGACAGATGTGGAGACTGCCTGGGGAAGGGAAGTGCTTCTGGCTCAGCCGGGCGTTGTCCTGCGTGAAATGGGGATGGAGTAACATCTGCCGTGTTGGGAGCTGACGTTTCTTTGTACAGAAAGGTGGAGGCCGAAAGGCCATTTTGAGAGCTCAGCCGGCGAGACAGTCTCCTTGTCAGCGGTGCAGCTGTGTCCGAAGTGGAGGGTCTGCCTGCACCGTCTCCAGTCCTGTGCGCTTGTAAGCGCACCCCTAGTTTCTTATTTTGTTTAAAAGATTGAGACCTGGTGTCAGATCTGTTACACTGATTTGCTTTCTCCAGCAGCTCTTTTTCTGAACTTAAAGGAAGTTATCTCGGGATGGTCTGGCTTCCGTTGAAAGGCTTTCCCTTAATCTGGTCTTTTCCTTCAGTCATGTTATCCACAGAAAAGAGCTGATGGATGCCTTACCATCTTTGCCCTGGGCGCGTAATGGTGGGAAAAGGTTTTCCTGGGCTTCTGGGCTGCAGAATGTCTTCAGCTCTGGGGCAGAGTCGATAGGTCTTAGACCACTGCCAAGTCTGAAATGTCCTTTCACTTCTTGAAAACTGCATGTTTCTGAGCTCGTCTCTCTTGAAATAACTTACCCAAAGCAGCCAAGGATCACCATCCATACTATGAATATTTTGTATCTCTTCTCTTCTCCTAGAAGTTCATTAGGCAGGCCATCTGCCTCCCGAGACCTCTCTTTATTGTTGTTTACCACATGCTTTGTCATCGTCTGCGGCAGGTCCCCGTCCTTCCACGTCAGGGTCGCTTTCATCACTCCTCCCTGTCCACAGAGCCAAGGCTGTTGAAGTCAGAGGGGTCTTTCCTCGGTGCCTGCACCCGCCCGGGGTCGGTGGAAGGGCACAGTTGGTTTTTACATCCCAGGAGCCCAAGACTCTTTAACAGGTGCTAACAAGGAATATCGTCTTCCTGGCAAGCAAAGTGCCCGGGGTGTCCCCGGGCGCTGGATCCTGCCGTTCAGGAACATCTCAGTGTCCCCTCCGTCAGGGTCCAGGCCCCCGACCCAGGCACTCTGGTGAACGGAGCCAGGCAGTGCCATGCTTGACGCCGGCAGGCATGGATCGGACGGCGTGTGCGGCTGCTCTTTGGCAGCCTGAGTTTACAGAGGTAGCCCCTGGCCTCTGAGAATGTGGCCATTTAATAAAGACAGTGACGTGAACGTACGTAGCTGGGGAGACCCCAAGCAACGTGATGGAGAGACATTTTAGCCAAGGGCGTGGGGCGCTGTGGCACCAGGGGCCGCCAGGAGCTGAGCAGGTTGTGTCAAGGTGACCGTTCAGCGACATCGTCAGAGGCACGTTTCGGCTTAGGCGTGCTCGTCACTTGGCAAGACTTCCTAGGATAGTTTCCTTAGGTCCCGGGAGGGGGCTGCGCGGCTCCTACACTGGGTGGAGAGTTTGGAAGAGACAAAGTAGAAAGCGTATTCTCGACATAGCTGTGCTTTCAGGATGGCGCGTGGGAGACAAGCCACCCCGAGCGCAAAGGAGGCGTAGGACACGTGTCTCCCGGGGGGAGAAGCGCAGGTGCGCGCGGCTGCCGAAGGCCTCTGGCCGTCCTGCGTCCTTACAGCCTTGAAATCCAGTTGGTCCCTGTTTCGAGAGATTGAGCTGTCAGGGAAGGTTGTTTGCCCTCTGCCTGGCATTACCCAGGAGGGCCGGAGAGTGTTTTCTTGAGATGCTGGCACGTGCAAGGGCCCTGTGCACTGCTCCACTGTCTGGCTTCCGGGTGGGGCGGGTGGGCAGGCCTCGTGGGGGGAGCACCTCCTGCAAGTGAGCACTCAGCGTCTACCCCGCTGCCAGAAAACAGGAGAATGTTTCATTAAAATAAATGAGTGACTTCTAGAAATTGTATAAAATACAGGCTCTCCCCCATTTTAATGCATGCCGTGTTGATGAGGTAGTGCACTCCCTGCTGCCCTGGATTTGGGAACGGCATCTCGGGTGTGGTGGAGGCTCCCCGGAGCTCCCCTTCCCGGGCCCTCCCCTCTCCTGCCGCTGCTTGAACTTGGAGCTCCTGGGAGAAGCCTGTAAGTGCGCGCTGTTGGGAAAGCTGGCCAGAGCTTTGGGGGCAGCAGGCTTCTTGAGTAGGTGATTGATAGTATTGATGATTGGCCAAGTGCAGAGCTCTGCACGCGTGTTTGCGGTTTCCCAGAGGAGGCTGTCAAGTGGCCGGCATGGACAGGCCCATGTCGTTCAGCTAACGACCTACAAAAGGCGAACGACCTACTAAACTGTGCTCCAGACGCCCCCGTCGGAGCTCCAGGTGTGTCCGTTGGCTGGAGAACCGAATTCTGAAGATGTTCTCTGTAGCCAGAGTTTTCAGGCTTTGCCATGGTGGGATGGTTGAGCGCTGCCAGGCGCGCTGGCGGCTCTGCCTAAACCCTAACCTGCTGGCTGGGGCCTGTGGTGAAGGGTGGCCGCTCAGGCTGGCGAACAGTTGGTGACCCTCAGATGAAACATGCCCTGCGCTGCGCGTTCACACCGTTCTTGCATTTGACATGGCCTCATTTTGTCCCGTTCCTTGTTCGATGCCTGCACGTGAGCGTGATATTTACCAGCAGGCAGCGCTGGTCTGCCTAGAACCTGATGGAACCGCCGTGGCCTGATCCCGTCCTCGCGCCCTTTGCCGGCGTGGCCCGGCTACGACGGGGACGGCTCTGCCACCAGCTGGCTGAGGCCCTGCTGCCCTCTGGCTCCGGGGAGAAGGTGGAGGATGCGGAAGAACTGCTGGGACGGGCTCACGTGGATTCCTGGGCATGCAGGCAGCGCTTCTCGCCTGCTCACGCGTCGCCTCTGGGTTTGTGGAGGCAGTGGTCTCTGCCGTGGGGCCCGTGAGGAGAGACCTCTCCTCAGAGAACTCGCTCCTTACAGTAAACCCATGTGTGCTTTATGCAGAAAGTAGAGTTCTTTATCCGTGATTTGCCGGGTGACTAGGTGGCCTCACGCACAGGATGAGATGCTCGCTGTTCGTGTGGAGGTGGTCGCTGCAGTGCTGCCTCGGTGTGCGGGAGCCTGGCGGGGCCGCGAGGCGGGGGCGCGCAGAAAGCGACGGCGGCTCCTGTGGCGGCAGAGCCCTGCGACCCACGAGCCCACAGAGCCGACGACGTGTTGGACTAACACACAGGCGTGTGCACATGTGTATGCACAGGACACACGAACACACATGCCTCCACACACCACCCACACGCCT
>JAQZBX010102247.1:0-11177 GCA_029593785.1 Cabassous unicinctus | reverse complement strand
AGGAGGTCCCGGGGATCGAACCCAGGTCCCTCCATATGGCAGACGGACGCCCAACCATTTGAGCCACATCCGTCCCCCTGCTATATCTTAAGGTTGGGCAAAGATGCCTAGAGTTACAGTCTTTTCCCATACAGGATGGTGATATAATAAATCAGGCTTAGTTTATCACCAGCATTCTAAAAACCAGACCTAGGGAGAAAAATTAGGTCTGGGGACACATGCATGGTTTCTAATATAGCAAATGTTTAGCCTACCCTGATTATCACAAAATCAGGACAGCGAGAATATTCACATTGTAGAAAGTTTTTAAATTCAGGAAGAGTAAGTCTTCCAACGTCACTCTTTATTTTCAAGATAGTTTTGGCTATTTGGGGCCCCTTAACCACCCACATAAATTTAATTGGTTTTTCCATTTCTGCAAAGAAGGCTGTTGGAATTTTTATTTGGATTGCAGTGAATCTGTAAACCGCTTTTGGTAGAATTTAGATGCCTTAATATTTAGTCCATGAACAATATTTAATCCATGAACAATAATTAATCCATGAACGTGGAACATCCTTCCATTTATTTAGGTGTTTTTAAATTTCTTTCACTAATGTCTTTTTTCCCATGTACAAGTCCTTTACATCTTTGGTTAAATTTATTCCTAGATATTCCATTGTAAATGGAATGTTTTTCTTGATTTCCTCTTCAGATTGTTCATTACTAATGTAGAAAAACACTGCTGATTTTTGCCTGTTGATATTGTACCCTGCCACTTTGCTGGATTTGTTTATTAGTTCTAGTTGCTTTGTTGTGGGTTTCTCAGGATTTTCTATTATAGGTTCCTGCCATCTGCAAATAGGGAAAGTTTTATTTCTTCCTTTTCAATTTGAATGCTTTTTATTATTTATTATTTATTTTTATTTTTTGCCTAATTGCTCTGGCTAGAGCTTCCAGGACAGTGTTAGTATCAGTGGTGATAGTGATCTTAGAGGGAAAGTTTTCAGTTTTTCACTGTTAAGACTAATGTTAGCTGTGGGTTTTTCATATATGCCCTTTATTATGTTGAAGTTTTCTTCAATTCCTAGTTTTCTAAGTGTTTTTATCAAAAAGGGTGCTGGTCAGTGGGTGTAGCTCAGTGGGGAGTGGGATTCAATCCCTGGTACC
Source organism: Cabassous unicinctus (assembly GCA_029593785.1). Classification (NCBI taxonomy): domain Eukaryota; kingdom Metazoa; phylum Chordata; class Mammalia; order Cingulata; family Chlamyphoridae; genus Cabassous; species Cabassous unicinctus. The sequence goes on along the minus strand of JAQZBX010102247.1, from coordinate 10,028 downwards.
TCCTTTAAAAAAAAAAAAAAAAGAGTTTGTTAAAAAAAGAGTTTGCTAGAGTTTGTTAAATGCCTTTTCTGCATCATTTGAGATGATCATGTGTTTCTTGTTCCACTTTGTTCTGTTAGTGTGATATATTAATTGATATTCTTATGTTGAACCAATCTTGCATACCTGGGATAAATCCTGCTTAATCACGGCATATAATCTTTTCTTTTTTTTTAAGATTTATTTTATTTACTTATTTCTCCCTGCCCCCTCGTTGTTTGCATTGCTGTGTCTGTCTGTTGTGTGCTGGTCTTCTTTCTAGGAGGCACCACGACCCGAACCTGGGAACCTGCCATTTGGGAGGGAGGCACTAATGCTTCAGCCACCTCCGCGCTCTCGTGTTTCTTCGCATCTCTCATTGTGTTTCTTCACTGTCTCTTGGTTGCGTCATCTTACTGTGTCATCTTGTCATGTCAGCTTGCTGCTCCAGCCGATTGCATCAACTAACTGTCATGCTTGCAACGACTTCTCCAGGAGGCACTTGGGAACTGAATCTGGACCTCCCATGTGGTAGGCAGGAACTCAGTCACCTGAGCCACATCTGCTTCCCAAGTATATAATTCTTTCATGCATCTTCATTTTAGAACTTTTATTGGAGATCTTTATTTCTTAATTCTGCTTTAATCCACTGGTAGTGTCCTTTTCTTTGAGTCTGAAGAATTCCCTTTAGCATTGCTTGTAGGGCAGGGTCTAGTGGTGACAGATTCCCTTAGGTTTTATCTGGGAATGTCTTTATCTCTCATTTTTGAAAGACAGCCTTTCTGGATATAGAATTCTTAATTGTCAGTTGTTTTCTTTTGGCACGTTAAATATTTTGTCCCACTGCCTTCTTGCCTCCATGGTTTTTGATGTGAAATAGGCACTTAATTTTATTGGGGCTCCCTTGTACATTACATGGTTGCATTTCTCTTGCAGCTTTCAGAGTTGTCCCCGTGTCTTTGTCATATGACAGTTTGATTACTGTGTGGGTGTAGTTCTCTTTGAGTTTATCCTTTTGAGGTTTGTTGGGCTTCTTGGACGTGTATATTCATGTCTTTTGGTAAATTTGGGAAGTTTTCCCCCATTGTTTCTTTGAATATTCCTTCTGTTCCTTGTCTCTCATAATGTGTATATTGATACAATTGATGGTGTCCCAGAGGTTTCTTATGCTCTTTTAACTTTTTTCTATTCATTTTTCTTCCTGCTCCTTAACCTATATCATTCCAATTGTCTGTCTTTGAGTTCACTGATTCTTTCTTCTTCCAGCTCCAATTTGCTGTTGAAGCCCTCTAAGGAAATTTATTTCAGTATTGTGCACTTCAATTCTGGAATTTTTGCTTGGTTCCTTTTTAAAATTTCTTTCTCGTAATGAGATTCTCATGTTGTTCGCTCATTGTTTTTCTGATATCCTTTAGTTCTTTCTCCATGATTTTAAAAAATTTCCTTGAGCATAAGATCATTATTTAAAGGTCTTTGTCCAGTATGTCCAAAGTCTGGTATTCTTTGCTGATTGTTTCTGAATTTTCATCTTATTACTTTGGAATCTGTACCCTTGTCTGTACTCTATTGTTGCACATTGCACGTTTTAATTTTTTTAAACAAATCAGTTTTATTGATACATATTAATAAAGCATAAATCCATCCAAAGTGTACAATCAATGGTATTCGGTATAATAACATCGTTGTCCATTTATCACTTCAGTCTTTTTTAGAACATTTCCATTATTCCAATAATAATAATAATAACAAACAAAACTCATCACCCCTCAGTCTCTCTGTGCTTCCCCTCCCATAGCTACTATTCTGTTTCCTTTTCTTTAGTATATTTGTATTTATATTTTGTAAAAACAGTTTTATGTATGCAATATCACCCATATTCGTCTTTTACATGAGGTTTCACTATGTTACACAGTCCCATGTTACATTTTTTTTAGATTTCCTTCTAGTAGTACACATGACCTTAGACTTACCCTTTCAACCACTGTAATACCCATATAATAGCTGTGCTAGTGGCAAATACAGTGATGTGCTTTCACTTTTCTGTTCATTTCCAAAGATTTACAAACAACCTTTTTACCAATTCTGCACACGTTAACCTTCGGATTTCCATTCTCTAGCCTCATTCTATTTTCTGGTGACTATAGTCTATTAACTCCCTGAGTTTACATAATATATTTAGTTCATAATAGCTCAGTCATACAGTATTTGACCTTTTGTCTCTGGCTTGTTTCACTCAACATAATGTCCTCCAGGTTCATCCATGTTGTCATATACTTCACAACTTCATTTCTTTTTACCACTGCATAATATTCCATCATATGTATACACCACAATTTATCCATTCATCAGTTGATGGACACCTGGGTTGTTTCTAACTTTTGGCAGTTGTGAATAATGTGCTGCTATGAACATTGGTATGTAGATGTCTATTCGTGTCACTGCTCTCAATTCTTCTGGGTATATACTTAGTAATGGGATTGCTGGGTCACATGGCAGGTATTCAGCTTCCTTAGGAACTGCCAAACAGTCCTCTACAATAGCTTTAACATTCTACATTCCCACCAACAGTGAGTAAGCATTCCTATCTTTCCACATCCTCTACAACATTTACAGTTTTCCAACTTTTTAATACTGGCCATTCCAATAAGTGTGAAATGATATCTCATTGTAGCTTTGATTTGAGTTTCCCTAATCGCTAATGATGTTGAAAAATATTTTTTCATGTGTTTCTTCACCATTTGTATTTCTTCTTTGGACAATTGTCTTTTCAAGTCTTTTTTCCATTTTTTAATTGGGTAGTTTCTTTCTGCTGTTGAGTTGTTGTATGATCTCTTTATATATCATGGATATTAAACCCTTATTGGATATGTGACTGCCAAATATTTTCTCCCATTGAGTTGGCTGTCTTTTTCAGCCTTTTAACAAAGTCCTTTGGGGTGCAAAAGTGCTTAAATTTAAGGAGGTTCCATTCATCTATTTTTTTCTTTTGTTGCTTTTTCTTTGGGTGTAAGGTTTAAGAAACGAGTGCCTACCACAAAATCTTGAAGATGTTTCCCTGCGTTTTCTTCTAGGAGTTGTATGGTTATAGCTTTTATAGTTAGGTCCTTTGGATACGCCGTCATTTCCTATTTCTTTGTCTGTAATCTTTTGTTGCACATTGCACGTTTTAATATGTTAACGCTGGGATTTAGTGATTTAGTCCCTGAGCTGTCTGTTCCTTAAGTTTGTGTCCTTCTAGTGATGAAGGAGATTTCCTTGAGTGCCAGGAGATAACAAAAACAAACAAACCAAGGCAAAGAACACCTTTTCACAGTCTTTGCAAATTGTCTCTGTGTTGGCTGGTGCTCACCTTCAGAGTGTAGCTCTACTATTGAGAAGATCAGCCTGAGGCAGAAGTGAAGTGCACGGTCCTTTCTTTTTTGTCCCTGAGTCTTGTTCAGGGCTTATGCTGCTAGTAGCCTTAGTAATTCCCCTCCTTAGAGGAATTGGAATGTTCCCACTACTCCCTATGAAACATACTTTACCCTACACAGGGAGCTCTATTGTATATCTTAAAGTCAGTAAATCTTTGGGTCAGGCCTCTGTGACCAAATGTTTTTTTTTTAAGATTTATTTTATTTATTTATTCCCCCCTTGCTGATTGTGCTCGCTGTGTCCATTTGCTGTACATTTTTCTGTGTCTGCTTGTCTTCCTTTTGTTGGGTCATCTTGCTACGCGAGCTTACTGCGCTGCGTGGGCCAAGGCAGCTTACCTTCACCAGGAGGCCCCTGGAATCGAACCTGGGAACCCAACCAGTTGAGCCACATCCGCTTCCCCAAATGTTTCTTAACAATGCTTTAGGTGCCTCCAAGCTGCTTCTACCCTCAGGCTAAGTTCTGGATGGTGAGTTTGAGAAAAGATTTCTTTTTTTTTTTTTAAAGATTTATTTATTTACTTGATCCATTTTAACGCTCCCCTTCCCCATTTGCTGTTTTGTGTCCATTCGCTGGGCAATTCTCTGTGTCTGTTTCATCTCTTCTCATCCTCCTCCTCCAGTCTTCACCAGGATTCGATCCTGAAGACCTCCGATGTAGAAGAGAGGTGTTCTAGCCATCTGCGCCACCTTGGCTCCTGGTTTTCGGAGCTTTCGGAGCATCTCGTCTTGTCTCTCTCCTTTTACGTCATCTTGCTGCATGGCTCCCGGGGCCTGGCAGCTCACCGGCACGCAGAGCCTGGCAGCTCATGCGCGTTCTATATATATATTTTTATTTTACCGGGAGGTCCCGAGAATCGAACCCAGGTCCCTCCATATGGCAGACAGACGCCCAACCCTTTGAGCCACATCCGCCCCCGAGAAAAGATTTCTTGTTCAGTGTTTCATGCTGCTACTGGATAGATGGGCACTGATGGACAGGCACCCCGGTCTGCACATAGGGGTTACTCTGCTCTCTCTGGAACAGGGCCAGGGACCCACAATGGGAGTGCAGACTAGCTCTACACTGAGCTGCTACCATTTTTCAAATCTCATTTCCTTGATTTGGCACTTGCCCAGTAACTACAATTTAACTGTTTTACAGAGTTTTGAGGAAGAGGACTGTGTCAATTTTTTGCTAGTTGTCCAAAGATTCTTTGGGGTAATGGCATCCTGGAGCATCTTATGCCACCAGAAGTCCTCCACTGTGATGATTTTGAAGGACCCCTTAGGTGCTCTTAAACAACTTGGCATTGCCATATTCATATACCATTGAGCCACCCCTCAACCAGCATCACATTGCCTCTCCCACGCTTTGGAGCCTGTGGGGTGGGGGTGTGTGTGGTGTGTGCGCGCACATGTGTGTGTGTCTTAAATGGTCCTCTCTTTAGTTCTAGAGTTCTGAATGTGTGGGAACCACACTGGATGGGTGTTTTTCAATAGTGGTGACCATGCCCATTATCACCCTCCAGTTGGTGGCCTTTTTTTTTTTAAATACATGGCAGGTGCTCAGTGCATGAAGTTGAATAGATGTGCTTCACCCCACTCCCACAGGCAAACAGGGCTTGCATTTGCTGCCCTGAAACCCTTCTCTCCCTTGGGCTTAGTTGGACAACAAAGCCGAGTCCCAGACAAAATGTGGTACTTGTAAATACACCCCCACACCCTCCCATATACACTTTTCTTCTGAGAAAATCTTCAAACAAATTGACCCCTGTGCACTCAGCTCTCCAGTGGGTCCCATGTCCCCATCGTGTGAATTGCAGGGAGGGTGTAGACCCTGGGCTCTAGTGGGGACACCAGCTGTACAGTGTATGTTGAACTAACTTGGATTTGTTCTTTAAAAGAGTTTTTAATCCTGCTTATTATTATGTTATGTATATTTTCTGACTTTATTAAATATTCTTTAATAATTTTAATGTTATAGCCTGTTTTAAGGATGAACTAGAGAAAATTCGTTGAATTGAGTTAAACTGCAATGATTTCTCTCCAGACACTAATTCTGAGTCCCTCTGCCTAGGGGACCTCAATGTGCATGTGAGAAGGACTTCCATTACTCATTGCTGCACAGACTACACGTCCTAACAATGTGGTACCTCCTTACTTTGGACCCAGTGATTGCCATTAAGAAAAGTTCGCCTTATGGTGGACTAACTTTCCACTGTGATGAAAGGTTGAACTGGGCTTATGGGGGTTGGATTTCAGAAGAAATGCTTAATCTACATAAGAGAGCAAATTCTTTTTACATCATTCCCTCCAGCATATATTTCTAACACATAGCATTACAAAGTGTATCTTTTAGTAAAGTGTTTCCTGAATGCTTTTGCCTTCCAGTACTTTCTAAGCAGTTTATTGGACTTGTCACTATTAAGTGTGTGTTTTACTTTAGCTGTGAGAAAATTTAGTAGTAGCCCCCTGCTGCTCTGTGCTTTGGTCACGTTCTGCCTTCTTGCCTGGGAGAAATGGGTAGGACCTAGATTCCCAAAAAAAATAAATCTCTAAAAGCTGGAGATAACGAGAAGAAATTTGACAGGCATAAGATGTGAGATCTAAAGCGAGTGGCATGCAGTAAGCATCCAGCGAGTGTGGTGTCATTCACAGGACGTGGACTGAACTTGGTCTGTGAACACGGATGTGATGGATTGCTTCAGACGTTTGAAGGGCTATTTTTGTGGCAGAGAATTTAGGCATATTTGGGATTGACTCTGGAAGACGGAAGAAGTCTCAGTTGGTAGAAGTTGCAGATGAGAGGAGGAGCTTTTAACAACCGGTGCTGTGTGGAAATAGTTTGCCCTGACACACGTTTTCCACCTCTGGTAATGGTCAAACCGAGGCTGAAAGACGCTTTGCTTTCCTGATCTTTAAGTGGGGAGTTGTGACTGCAAGGTCACTAAAACTCTGAGATTCTATGATTATTTAAGAACAAAAGACCTTTAGCTCAAAGACTTTACTAGGTGATACCAACTCTTCCCACATTAATACAAAATTGGTTGTGCTCTACAGGAAGGAAGTTGTAGTTGTCTAAGATAGCTTTAAAACTTTTTCCAGTAAGTGTAGAACACTTGGTCATTGCGGCAGTTTTGTACTTTATCTTACCTTTCCATCTGGAAGTTTTTGGAATACCTTCCAAGAGATGGGTTTCCCGTTTCTCAAATGGGCTAGCCCATGGCTGGAAGACCTCTTTTCCGCAGGTATCTTTTATCTGGGATTGTGCCACCGTGCTCTATTCCTCCTTGAACTTTTGTGGTCTTGGGTAGAACTTGCTGATTTTTGCAATATACAGGAATGAATCCTGGTTGATTAAGTGTGTTTTCCATCATTAATTGGAAACAGATTCCTACCCCAGCCCCCTTGCTTTGGATTTAATCTTCCTGTGGGAATTAGCTAAGCCATTCTATCCAGTTGGAGAACAGCCCCGACATTGGGCAGCTGCATGTTGTTGGTTATGGGGGAAACCCCAAGAGACAGAGCAGGCAACCCTCACTGATGACCAAGAAGGCTCCCACAGCCTGTTGCCTCTGTTGGGGAGTCGGGCCTAGTACCTGAGCTCTTTGAATAAATAGATGCGTTTGAGAGCTGAAATTGTAACTTGTGCAGATACACACGGTCACTTTATTCTCTGTGCTGAGTCTCCTTAGTGAAGCAGCACAGAAAAATGGAAATCCAAGGTACAACAGATCTGGGGTTGCATCTAGTTCCATGTACAAGCTTGGGCAATTCCCATGGCCTTTCTAGAGCTTCAGAGTCTTTGGAGAGTGGTGGGAAGTGTCTGTGGTCATTTTTTCAGAGTACCTTGGTGAACTGCCTTGCACTAAGATGCAAAACTTCCTTGTCTTTCACTCAGCATGCTCTTGGTTTCCTCAAGTTTATTGCCTAATTTGAGTTTCTCATTATGAACCTGCTTTCTCAAAGCTGTTGGATAGCAGTATATTTTGAAGTGGTAGAAGAGTGGCCTGGCTTTCTATTCTTTTCTTTCCTTCAAGTTTATTGAGGTATAATTGAAGTACACTAAGTTGCGCATATTTAAAGTATACACTTTGATCATTTCTGTTTGTTTTGATGAAAACATGTAACATCTGCCTGTAAGCTCTCCCCTTCCGCCTGTGTCTGAACTGATCCTGCACTCCCTAACTTTCCAGCCTCTTATTAAGCAGTGACTCCAGCTGGCAGAGCCGTAACAAGTGTTTAGTAAGCATTCCCACGACCCCTTAAGTGAGGAGTGTGACCTCAGGATCACGTGCCCCGTCCCCTCCCTTGACGTGGGAGGTGCTGGGAGGTAAGAACAATACTTGGATGGATGGAGTCCCTGTCTGGGGTACTGCCGGAAAGCTGAGCATTTGTAGGCCATCCAAACACTCGTTCTCTTGGGACTCAAAGGTTAGAAGGGGAAAGTGACTTGATACCCACCTTCAAGTTAGAGGAAAGAGCCTAGCAAAACAGCCCCCCTGTTCTCCCAGCTCTCCTGTAGTGCCTCCCATCAGTTTTGGTCACAGAGCTAAGTATAAAAAAAATTGGCAAGCTAAAGCAAAGATGTTTTCTTTTTGTGTCATGACGCTCTCCTGCTGATGAGTTGAAGCTGGCTTTACTGAGGTCACTGGTAAACAGTTTATTCGGTTTCCTTGGGTTGGTGGAAGTACCGGTAGAATTGTTCCTAGGTTTGGAAGATTAGAAGGGTGTCTTGCTGTGACAGTACCTGGAATGAGTTTTGCTGCCCATTGTATTTGGTTTCTAATTGCTTTTCCAGTTGTTGAGTTTCTCTTTCCTATCACATCTTTAATAAGACTGTGTAAAAGGTGATGCCCAGGCTGCTTCGGCTGGCTGCCTTTGCATTCTCTATTCATTCATGTGACCAAGAGACTGGAAACAACTGATATTACCGTTTATTTCCTTCGTTGGAACTTAGCACGCTGCCCACTCAAAAACTTATTTAAGAAAGTGCTTCTCCTGGGCTCAGTGTTGTACTGTGTGGCTTTGACTGTCATTTTCACCTGTAGCTGAGACACATAATACTAACTGGAGGTGACGAGGGTGATCAATAATGCCACGGGGTTGGTCAGCACCTTCTCAAATTTCTGCCAGCAGTGCTCTCAGAAGCAGGTTATAGGGGGCCTGAGCCAGTGACATTTCTTATGTTCATGAAAGTCTTACTGACTTAAGGTCCCTCATTGCGAGAGTATTTGCTTTTTATGAAAACTGTCAGATTTGTATGTCTGGATGAGAAACATTTTTATCTGCCATGGAAGGTGAAAATGCTATTCTGAGAAATCAGGCATTCAGATTAATAAGAATTGCCATATGAGCCATCCCTGGATATGCACTTTCTAGAGGTGTATGTTGGAATATGCTTAGCCCCATTCACTGAGCCTGATCTAGCCTTCCTTTGATCAATCAATCCTCCATCCAGGCTCAGCAGGCCCCAACATTTTCCTGATACTCCCATTTGCTGCCATGCTGGGAATGCACAAGGTCTGGCACTGTATTCTAGAGGTTGGCAGAAGGCCAGAGAGGCCTTTATTTTGAAATTTTACATTATATCTTTTTACCTTTAATTTTTCTTTTTTCTTCCTTTTCTCTGTTGACAATGTAAAATTTATGGAGCAGTGGCTGTGTCCCAGGTGTGTGCTAGGTGCTGTATATGGATTACTCCCACTTAATCTTTAAAATAGCAGTGTGGAGTAGGTACTGTTATTGCCCCATTTTTTAGATTTGGAGACCTGAGACTCAGAGGAGTTTAGTGACTTGTCCAAGGTCACACAGCTAGGACCTGGTGGAATCAGAATTTGAACACAGACAACCTCTGTAGGACCTGTGCCCTAAACTAGAGTACTAGAGTACTGTACTGCCTCCCTCAGGGCTCATCTGTTTAAAAGTGAATGCTGAATGATCAGCTCCTCTTCTTTTAGAGACTTTAAAACAAAGAGGTGGTAGTGGTTCTTAGGACAAGAGGAGGACATGGTGACAGTGGATGGCCTGGCTGCCAGGCAGTTTTAGGGTAGTGCTTAGGCACATAAGCTTTGGGGTCAGATAGACCTGCCTTTGAATCCCAGCTCCACTGCCAATTAAGTGTGTAACCTCACTAGTCTCTCTCTGCCTCCATTTCCATACCTGAAAATAATACTAGCACTACCTTCTAGGATTGCTTTTTAAGATTTAGTGGAAATATTGGCATAGAAAGCACTTAGAACAATGCCAGACACATAGTAAGTGCCTTAATAATTTTAGCTGTTATTTTTATTAATGTAGTTAAAGCCCTTAACTAGAGCCTGCCGGGGAGTAAGTATACAGTGGCGGTGCTCTTAGTGGTAGTTGTATTGATATGCTGTAGAGGCAGAACATGTGTTAGATGGGAGCATCAGAGATGCTGATAATCAGTAAAACTGTCCAGTGTTTGGGGTTTAATTTCTGGTTATCAAAAAGATATTTTGAAATTGGGACTTGTTGCTTTCCTTTCTTTAATTCATTTCGCTTACTTAAGGGCTTTTAAAGCTCCAAGCAGAACACTCAACCACCAATTTTCTTTTTTTTTTTTAAAGATTTATTTATTTATTTATTTATCCC
>JAQZBX010102246.1:0-11178 GCA_029593785.1 Cabassous unicinctus | reverse complement strand
TCTTACACTGCTAAGCATGTGTTTTCAATGACAATCATCTTGAATTCACTGCTTTACTGAACACTGATTAAATGCAGTGAGTTCTTTACTTCAGAAAACTAAAAAGGAAACATTTCATTGGTGAATTTGCATGTGTATTCACTTAAAATCCATTTCAAGGCACTGGTTTCACCTAACTCTCTGTGAATGCAGTAGTTACTTCATGTTTCAAAGGTAGGCAAGTTTATTGTTTCTTTGGCTGCTATGTCCTTGCTTTCACTGACATGTCAACACATGGATTTTACCTAATCCTAAGCCAATATAGTGATTTCTTCACTTTACAATCTTAAATAAGTTTTGTCTTTTATTTGCTGCTAAGCCTGTGTTTTCACATAAATTCATCTTCAAAACACTGGTTTCCTGTAACAGGCTGTGAATGCTACAGTTATGTTTGTTTGGCTGCTAAGAGATTGTTTCCACTCATTATCTGTGTAAAAACACTGCTTTTACCTAATTCAATGCCAAAACACTAGTTGCTTCAGTTTTCAAAACTGAGAAATATACTCATTACATTGGCAGGTACTCACTTGTTATCACTTACAACGAAAGAACAACGACAGCTTTTATTCTACCAAAGCTCCCGGTTCCTCACTTTGGAAACCGAAGCAAGATTCTTGTTTCTTACACTGTTAAGCATGTGTTTTCAAATACAATCAACTTGAAAACACTGCTTTTCCTGAATGCTGGTTGAATGCATTGAGCTCTTTGTTTCAGAATGCCAAAAACAAAACTTGTTTCTTTGGCGTATTTGCATGTGTATTCACTTAAAATCAATTTCAAAGCAGTGGTTTCACCTAACTCTCTGTGAATGCAGTAGTTACTTCAAGTTTGAAGGGTTGTAAGATTCTTCTTTGTTTGGCTGCTATGCCCTTGCTTTCACTGACAGGTCAACAGACAACCTTTACATAAGGCTAAGCCATGCTGTGGTGTCTTCACTTTACAAACTAAATAAGATTTGTGTTTTATTTGAAGCTCTGCCTGTGTTTCACTTAAATTCATCTGCAAAACACTGGTTTCCCATAACAGGCTGGGAATGTAGCAGTTAATTCAACTATGAAAGTTAAGAAAGATACTTGATTATTTTTCTGCTCTGCGATTTCCTTCACTCATTATCAATATAAAAACACTGCTTTTAGCTAATACTATGACAAAACATTGGTTTCTTTCATTTTCAAAACTAAGCAATATACTCATTACATTGGCAGCTATGCACTTGTTTTCAATGCAATGAATTACAAAACACTGCTTTTACTATGCCAAAGCTGCCGGTTCCTTACTTTGGAAATCTAAGTAAGATTCCTGTTTCTTACAATGCTATACATGTGTTTTCAATTACAATGAACTTGAAAACACTTGTTTCCTTTACGTTGGCTGAATGCAGTGAGTACTTTGCTTCAGAAAACTAAAAAAGAAACTTGTTTCTTTGGCTGATTTGCATGTGTATTCGTTTACCATCAACTTCAAGACACTGGTTTCACCTAACTCTCTGTGAATGCAGTAGTTACTTCAATTTTGAAAGGTAAGTAAGATTCTTGTTTGTTTGGCTGCTATGCCCTAGCTTTCACTCACATATTAACACACAGATTTTGCCTAAGGCTAAGCCAATGCAATGGTTTCTTTACTTTACAAAGCTAAATAAGCTATGTCTTTTATTTGCTGCTATGTCTCTGTTTTCACTTACATTCATCTTTAAAACACTGGTTTCCCATAAAAGGCTGTGCGTTCAAGAGTTAATTGAAATTTGAAAGTTAAGTATTATATTTGTTTGTTTGACTTCTATGCATTTGTCTCACTCATTATCAATGTGAAAACACTGATTTTACCTGATACTATGCAAAAACACTGGTTACTTCAGTTTTCAAAAGTAAGCAATATACTCATTACATTGGCAGCTATGCCCTTGTTTGTACTTACAATGAATGTCAAAACAACGCTTTCACTATTGCAAAGCTGCCGGTTCCTCACTTTCAAAATCTAAGTAAGATACTTGTTTCTTACAATGCTCTACATGTGTTTTCAATTACAATCAACTTGAAAACACTGCTTTTCATTAATATTGGCAGAATGCATTGAGTTCTTTTGTTCAGGAAACCAAAAAGAATCTTGTTTCATTGGCTGATTTGCATGAAAATTCATTTACAAACAACGTCAAGTCAATCGTTTCACCTAACTCTCTGTGAATGCAGTAGTAACTTCATTTTTGAAAGGTAAGTAAGATTTTTGTTTATTTGGATGCTATGCCCAAGCTTTCAATCCCATGTCAACACACAGCTTTTTCCTAAAGCTAAGCCAAAGCAGTGGTTTCTTCACTTTACAAATTCAAATAACATTTGTCTTTTTTTGCTGCTGTACCTGTGTTTTCACTTAAATTTAACTACAAAACACTGGTTTCCAATAAGAGGCTGTGAATGCAGCACTTAATTAAATTTTGAAAGTTAAGAAAAGATACATGTTTTTTTGGCTGCTATGCACAGGCTTTCACTCATTATCAATGTAAAAACAGTACTTTTACCTAATAATATGTCAAAACACTGATTTCTTCAGTTTTCAATAGTAAGCAATATACACATTATATTGGCAGCTATGCACTTGTTTTCACTTACACTGAATGTCAAAACACTGCTTTTACTTTGCCAAAGCTTCCAGTTCCTCACTTTTGAAATCTTAGGAACATTCTTGTTTCTTGCAATGCTATACATGTGTTTTCAATTACAATCAACTTGAAATCACTGAATTTCCTGTACGCTCATTGAATGCAGTGAGTTCTTTGCTTCAAAAATCAAAAAAGGAAACTTCTTTCATTGGATGATTTGCATGGGTATTCACTTAAAATCGTATTCAAGGCACTGGTTTCACCTAAAACTCTTTGAATGCAGTAGTTATTTCAAGTTTGAAAGGTAAGTAAGATTCTTGTTTGTTTGGCTGCTATGAATTTCCTTTCAATCATTATCAATGTAAAAACAATGCTTTTACCGAATACTATGCCAAAATACTGGTTTCTTCAGTTTACAAAACTAAGCAATATACTAATTACTTTGGCAGCTATGCACCTGTTTTCTCTTACAATGAATGTCAAAATCTGCTTTTACTATGCCAAAGTTGCCAGTTCCTCACTTTCAAAATCTAAGCAGGATTCTTGTTTCTTACAATGCTATACATGTGTTTTCAAATACAATCAACTCGAAAATACTGCTTTTCCCTAATGATGGATGAATGCATTGAGTTCTTTGCTTTTGAAAACAAAAAATAAACTTATTTCATTGGCTGATTTACATGTGTATTCATTTACAAACAACCTCAAGACTCTGGTTTCACATAATTCTCTGTGAATGCAGTAGTTACTTTAAGTTTGAAAGGTAGGTAAAATTCCTCTTCATTTGGCTGCTGTGCCCTTGCTTTCACTCACATGTCAACACACAGCTTTTTCTTTTTAAGTTTTATTTATTTATTTATTTATCACCCCCTTACTGCTTGTGTTTGCTGTTTTCATTCACTGCATGTATTTCTGTGTCTGTTTATATCCCCCTGCTGTTAGATCTTGCTGCATCAGCCAAACGAAACCGTGTGGGCCATCTGCCCTCAAAAGAAGGCCCTGGGAAGTGAATCCGGGGCCTCTCATATGGTAAACAAGAGCTCTATCGATTGAGCCACACACACTTCCCAACACACTGCTTTTACCTAAGGCTAAGCCAATGCAGTGGTTTCTTCACGTTAAAACACTAAATAAGATAAGTATTTTATTTGATGCTATGCCTCTGTTTTCATTTAAATTCATGTTCAAAACACTGGTATCCCCTAAGAGACTGTGAATATAGCAGTTAATTCAACTTTGAAAGTTAAGTAAATACCTGTTTGTTTGACTGCTATGCACATGCTTTCACTAATTATCAATGTAAAAACAATACTTTAACCTAATAATATGCCAAAAAACTGGTTCCTTCAGTTTGCAAACCTAGGAAATACACTCATTACATTGCCAGCTATGTACTTGTTTTCAATAACAATGAATGTCAAAACACTGCTTTTACTATGCCAAAGCTACCGGTTCAGCACTTTGGAAATCTAAGTTAGATTCTTATTTCTTACAATGCTATACATGTGTTTTCAATTACAATCAACTTGAAAACACTTCTTTTCCCTAACATTGGCTGAATGCATTGAGTTCTTTGCTTTAGAAAACTAAAAAAGAAACTTGTTTCATTGCATGATTTGCATGTGTATTCATTTGCAAACAACTTCAAGACACTGGTTTCACCTAACTCTCTGTGAATGCAGTAGTTACTTCAAGTTTGAAATTTAAGAAAGGTTCTTGTTTTTTTCTCTGCTATGCCCTTGCGTTCATTCACATGACAACACAGAGCTTTTGCCTAAGGCTATGCCAATGCTGTGATTTCCTCATTTACAAATCTAATAAGATTTGTCTTTTATTTGCTGCTATGCCTGTGTTTTCAATTAAATTCATCTTCAAAACACTGGTTTCCCCTTAAAGGCAGTGAATGCAGCAGTTAATTCAACTTTGAATTTTAAGTAAGATACTTGTTTTTTTGACTGCTGTGTGCTTGCTTTTAGTCACTATCAATTTAAAAACACTGTTTTTACCTAATACCATGCCAAAAACACTTGATATTTCAGTTTTCTAAACTAACGAATATACTCATTACATGGGCAGCCACGCAATTTTTTTCAATTACAATGAATGTCAAAACACTGCTTTTACTATGTCAAAGCTGCCTGTTCCACACTTTGGAAATCTAAGTAAGATTCTTGTTTCTTACAATGCTATACAGGTGTTTTCAAATACAATCAACTTGAAAACACTGCTTTTCCCTTACTCTGGCTGAATGCATTTAGTTCTTAGCATTAGAAAACCAAAAAAGAATCTTGTTTCATTGGAGGAATTGCATTTGTATTCAGTTACAATCAACTTTAAGACACTGGGGTCACCTGTCTCTCTATGAATGCAGTACACCCTTCAAGTTTTTAATGTATGTAAGATTTTTGTTTATTTGGATGCTATACCCTAGCTTTCACTCACATGTCAACACACAGCTTTTGCCTAAACCTAAGCCAAAGCAGTGGATTCTTCACTTTAAAAATCTAAATAATATTTCCCTTTTATTTGCTGCTATGCCTGTGTTATCACTTAAGTTCATCTTCAAAACCCGGGTTTCTTAGAACAGGCTTGGAATGCAGCAGTTAATTCAACATTGAGAGTTAAGTAAGATGCTTGTTTGTTCGGCTGCTTTGCACTTGCGGTCACTCACTATCAATGTAATAACACTACTTTTATCTAATACTATGGCAAAACACTGGTTTCTTCAGTTTTCAAAACTAAGCAGTATACTCATTACATTGGAGCAATGCACTTGTTTTCACTTACAATGAATGTCAAATCA
This sequence comes from Cabassous unicinctus, assembly GCA_029593785.1. Lineage (NCBI taxonomy): Eukaryota > Metazoa > Chordata > Mammalia > Cingulata > Chlamyphoridae > Cabassous > Cabassous unicinctus. Next base: position 5,743 of record JAQZBX010102246.1, on the reverse strand, counting down.
CTGCTTTTACTATGCCAAAGCTGCCAGTTCATCACTTCAGAAAACTAAGTAACATTCTTGATTCTTACAATGCTATACATGAATTTTCAATTACAACCAACTTGAAAACACTGCTTTTCCCTGACTTTGACTGAATGCATTGAGTTCTTTCCTTTAGAAAACTGGGAAAAAAACGTTTTTCCTTTGCAGATTTGAATGTCTATTCATTTACAAAAAACTTCAAGACTCTGGTTTCACCTAATGCTCTGTGAATGTGGTAGATACTAAAAGTTTGAAAGGTAAGTAAGATTCTTTTTTGTTTGGATGCTATGCCCTTGCTTTCACTCACATGTGAACAGACAGGTTTTGTCAAAGGTTAAGCCAATGCAGTGGTTTTTTCATTTTACACATCTAAATAAGATTTGTCTTTTATTTGCTGCTATGCCTGTGTTTTCACATAAATTCATCTTCAAAACACTGGTTTCCCGTAACAGGCTGTGAATGCAGCAGTTAATTCAATTTTGAAAGTAAAGTAAGATGCTTGTTTGTTTGGCTGCTATGCACTTGCTTGCACTCATTATCAATGTAAAAACAGTACATATACCTAATACTATGCCAAAACTCTGATTCCTTCAGTTTGCAAACATAAGAATACACTCATTACAATGCCAACTATGCACTTTTTTTCACTTACAATGATTGTCAAAACACTGTTTTACTATGTGAAATCTACCAGTTCCTCACTTTGGAAATCTAAGTAAGATTCTTGTTTCTTACAATTCTATACATGTTTTTTCCATTACACTCAACTTGAAAACATTGCTTTTCCCTAACGTTGGCTGAATGCATTGAGTACTTTGCTTTAGGAACTCAAAAAAGAAACTTGTTTCATTGGCTGATTTGCATATGTATTCATTTACAAACAACTTAAAGACACTGCTTTAACATAAATCTCATCAAATGCAGTAGTTACTTTAAGTTGATTCTTGTTTGTTGGGTTGCTATGCCCGTGCTTTCAATCATGTCAACACACAGATTTGCCTAAGGCTAAGCTAATTCAGTGGTCTCTTCAGTTTACAAAACTGAATAAGATTTGTCTTTTAATTGCTGCTATGCTTGTGTTTTCACTTAAATTCACCCTGAAACCCTAGTTTCCCGTAACAGGCTCTGAATGCAGGAATTAATTAAACTTTGAACGTTAAGTAAGATACTTGTTGGATTGGCTACTATGCACTTGCTTTCACTCATTATCAATGTAAAAACACTGCTTTTACCTGACACTATCCCAAAATACTGGTTTATTCAGTTTTCAAAACTAAGCAATATACTCATTACCTTGGCAGCTATGCCCTTGTTTTCAGTTACAATGAATGCCAAAACACTGCTTTTACTATGCTAAAATGGCCGGTTCCTCACTTTTGAAATCTAAGTAAGTTTCAAGTTTCTTGCAAAGCTATATATGGGCTTTCAATTCCAGTCAACTTGAAATCACTGCTTTTCCCTCACGTTGGCTGAATGGATTGAGTTCTTTGCTTTAGAAAACCAAAAATGAAACTTATTTCATTGGCTGATTTGCCTGTGTATTCATTTACAAACAACTTAAAGACACTGGTTTCACCTATGTCTCTGTGAAAGCAGTAGTTACATCAGGTTTGAAGGGTAAGTAAGATTCTTGTTTGTTTGAATGCTATAGATTTGCTTTCACTCTCAGCTCAACACACAGCTTTTGCCTAAGGGTAAGTCAATGCAGTTGTTTCTTCACTTTACAAATCTAAATAAGATTTGTCTTTTATTTGCTGCTATGCCTTTGTTTTCACTTAAATTCATCTTTAAAACACTGGTTTCCCATAACAGGCTGTGAATGCTGCAGTTAATTCAACTTTGATAGTTAATTAAGGTACTTGTTTGTTTCACTCCTATGCACTTGCTTTCACTCATTATCAATGTGAAAACACTGCTTTTACCTAATACTATGTTGAAACACTGGTTTTTTCAGTTTTCAAAACTAAGCAATATACTCATTATATTGACAGCTATGCACTTGTTTTCACTTACCATGAAGATCAAAACACTGCTTTTCCTATGCCAAACCTGCCGGTTCCTCACCTTGGAAATCAAAGTAAGATTTTTATTTCTTAAACTGCTATACATATGTTTTAAATTACAATCCACTTAAAAACAGTGCTTTTCCCTATCTTTGGCTGTATGCATTGAGTTCTTTGCTTTAGAAAACCAAAAAAGAAATTTGTTTCATTGGCTGATTTTCATGTGTAATCATTTACAAACAAATTCAAGACACTGGTTTCAGCTATTTCTCTGTTAATGCAGTAGTTATTACAAGTTTGAAAAGTAAGTATGATTCCTGTTTTTTGGGTGCTATGCCCTTGCTTTCAAAAACATATCAACACACAGATTTTGCCCCAGGCTAAGCCAATGCAGTTATTTCTTCACTTTACAAAACTAAATAAGATTTGTCTTTTATTTGCTGCTATGGCTGTGTTTTCACTTAAATTCATCTTCAAACCACTGATTTCCCCTAACAGGCTGTGAATGCAGAAGTTAATTTAACGTTGAAAGTTAAGTGAGATACTTGTTTGTTTGGCTGCTATCCACTTGCTTTAACTCATTATCAATTTTGAAACACTGCTTTTAACTTATACTATGCCAAAACACTGGATCCTTCAGTTTTCAAAACTAAGCAATATACTCATTACATAGGCAGCAAATCACTTATTCTCACTTACAATGAAAGCAAAAATATTCCTTATACTATGTCAAAGCTGCTTGTTCCTCACTTTGGAAATCTAAGTAAGATTCTTGTTTCTTAAAATGCTATACATTTGTTTTCAATTTCAATCAACTTGAAAACACTGCATTTCCCGGACATTGGCTGAATGCATTGAGTTCTTTGTCTCAGGAAACCAAAAAAAGAAGTTGTTACATTGGCTAATTTGCCTGTGTATTCATTTATAAACAACTTCAAGACACTGGTTTCATATAAGTCTCTTTGAATGCAGTAGTTACTTCAAGTTTGAAAGGTAAGTAAGATTCTTGTTTGTTTACATGTTATGCCCTTGCTTTCACTCACCTGTCAACACACAGGTTTTGCCTAAGGCAAGCCAATACAGTGGTTTATTCACTTTACAAAAGTAAATAAGATTTGTCCTTTATTTGATGCTATCCCTGTGTTTTCACTTAAATTCTTCTTCAAAACACTGGTTACCCATAACAGGCTGTGAATGCAGCAGTTAATTCAACTTTGAACGTTAAGTAAGATACGTGCTTGTTTGGCTGCTATGTGCTTGTTTTCACTCATTATCAATGTAAAAACTCTGTTTTCACCTAATATTATGCCAAAACACCGGTTTCTTCAGTTTTAAAAACTAAGCAATATACTCAATTCATTGGTAACTCTGCACTTGTTTTCACTTACAATAAATGTCAAAACACTGCTTTTACTATGCCAAAACTGCCAGTCCTCACTTTCAAAATCTAAGCAAGTTTCTTCTTACTTACAATGCTGTACCTTTGTTTTCAATTACAATAAACATGAAAACACTGCTTTTCCCTAATGTTGGCTGAATGCATTGAGTTATTTGCTTTTGAAAACTGAAAAAGAGACTATTTAATTGGCTGATTTACATGTGTATTCATTTACAAATAACTTCAGGACACTGGTTTCACTTAACCCTCTGTGAATTCACTAGTTACTTCAAGTTTTAAAGGTAAATAATATTCTTGTTTGTTTGTCTGATTTCTATCACATGTCAACACACAGCTTTTGCCTAAGGCTAAGCAAATGCAGCTGTTTCTTCACTTAACAAAACTAAATAATATTTGTATCTTATTTGCTGCTAATCCTGTGTTTTCACTTAAATTCATTTTCAAAACACTGATTTCTCATAACAGCCTGTGAATGCAACAGTTAATCAACTTTGAATGTTTAGTAAGGCACTTGTTTTTTGGGTGGTATGCACTTGCTTTCACTCATTATCAATGTAAAAGACTGCTTTTTCCTAGTACTATGCCAAAACACTGATTTACTCAGTATTCACAACTAAACAATATACTCATTACATTGGCAGCTATGCACTTGTTTTCACTTACAATGAATGACAAAACCCCGCTATCACTATGCCAAATCGAACGGTTCCTCACTTTTGAAATCTAAGTAAGACTCTTGTTTCTTACAATGCTATACATTAGTTTTGAATTACAATGATCTTAAAAACCCTGCTTTTCCTAATGTTTGCTGACTGCATTGAGTTCTTTGCTTTAGAAACCAAAAAAGAAACTTGTTTCATTGGCTGATTTTCATGTGCGTTTATTTACAATCAACTTCAAGACACTGGTTTCACCTATCTCTTGTGAATGCAGTAGTTACTTCAATTTTGAAAAGTAAGTAAAATTCTTGTTTTTTTTGGCTGCTATGCCCTTGCTTTCACTCACATGTCAACACACAGGTTTTGCCTAAGGCTAAGCCTATGCAGGGGTTTCTTCACTTTACAAAACTAAATAAGGTTTTCCTTTTATTAGCTGGTATCCCTGTGTTTTCCCTTAAATCCATGTTCAAAACTCTGTTTTCCCATAACAGGCTTTCAATGCAGCTGTTAATTCAACTTTGAAAGTTAAGTAAGATACTTGTTTTTTTGGGTGGTATGCACTGGCTTTCACTCATTATCAATGTAAATATACTGCTTTTACCTAATTCTATTTCAAAACACTGTTTTCTTCAGTTTTCAAAACTAAGCAATATACTCTTTACATTGGCAGCTATGGACTTGTTTTCAGTTCTAATGAATGTCAAAACACCCCTTTCAATATGCCAAATCTGCTGGGTCCTCACTTTCAAAACCTAAGTAAGATACTTGTTACTTACATTGCTGTACATGTGTTTTCCATTAAAATAAACATGATAACACTGCTTTTCCCTAACGTTGGCTGAATGCATTGAGTTCTTTGTTTTAGAAACCGAAAAATAAACTTGTTTCATTGACAGATTTGCATGTGTAATCATTTACAAACAAGTTGAAGACACTTGTTTCACCTAACTCTCTGTGAATGCTGTAGTAACTTCAAGTTTGAAAGTTAAAAAAGATTCTTGTTTGTTTGGCTGCTTTCTATCACATGTCAACACAAAGCTTTTGCCTGAGGGTAAGCCAATGCAGCTGTTTCTTCACTTAACAAATCTAAATAAGATACATCTCTTATTTGCTGCAATGCCTGTGTTTCCACTTAAATTCATCTTCAATACACTGGTTTCCCATAACCGCCGGCAAATGCAACAGTTAATCAACATTGAATGTTCAGTAAGGCACTTGTTTGTTTGGGTGGTATGCACTTTCTTTCATTCATTATCAATGTAAAAACACTGCATTTTCCTAATACTATGCCAAAACACTGGTTTCTTCAGTATTCACAACTAAGCAATATACTCATTACATTGGCAGAATTGAACTTCTTTTCATTTTCAATGAATGTAAAAACACTGCTTTCACTCTGCCAAATCTGCTGGTTCCTCACTTTTGAAATCGAAGTAAGATTTTTGTTTCTTACAATGCCATACATGTGTTTTCAATTACAATCAACTTGAAAACACTGCTTTTCCCTAATGTTGGCTGAATGTATTGTGTTCTTTGCTTTAGAAATCCAAAAAATAAAATTGTTTTTTGGCTGATTTTCATGTGTGTTCATTTACAATCAACTTCAAGACACTGGTTTCACCTAACTCTCTGTGAATGCAGTAGTTAGTTCAAGTTTGAAA
>JAQZBX010102245.1:0-11178 GCA_029593785.1 Cabassous unicinctus | reverse complement strand
CATCTTTTATACGCCAGTTAAAAGCTGTAAATTCACATTCTTTTTTATTCTTTCATTCTTTTTCCCTATCGTCTTCTATTTTTAGCCTTTTTCTTTTTAGATCATTTGAGAGTCACATGAAGTTGTAAAGAAATAATAAGAGATAACACATACCTTTACCCAGTTTCCTCTAATGGTACTATTTTACATAACTGCAGTATAATTTCAAAGCCAGAAAATTGACATTGATATAATCAACTATGCTTATCCAGATTTCTCCAGTTTTATATGCACGTTTGTGGGCTTTTGTACATTTGTGTGTGTGTGTATATTTAGTTCTCTACAATTTTATCACGTGTAGATCTGTAAACCACTACCAAAGCTAAGAGAACAATCTAATCATAAGGAGCTGTCCAGCTACCCTTTTATATGCATAGCCATCTTCCTCTCTCCCACCCTCCCTAACTCCTGGCAACTTCTACACTGTGCCTATAATTTTGTCATCTCAAGAATGTTATATACATGGTACCAACAGTTTGTAATATTTTGAGATTGAAATTTTGCACTCAGTGTAATTGTCTGGAAATCCATCTAAGTAGTTTCGCATATCAATAGTTCCTTCCTTTTTGGGCTCATCAGTATTCTATGGTATGGATGTACTGGTTTGTTTCACCATTTATCCTTAAATGACATAGAGCTTGCCATCAGTTTTTGATGATTACAATTAAAGTTGCTATGAACATTATCTAGGTTTCCTTGTGTGAACATAAATTTTGATTTCTCAGGGATAAGGGCCCAGAAGTGCAATTGCTGGGTTGTATGGTAAGTGCATGATTAATATTGTAAGGAACCATTATACTCTTTTGCAGAGTAGCTGCACCATTTTTATTTCTCTCATCAATGTATGAGTGATCCAGTTCTTTAGCATTCCCACCAGCATTCTTGTTGTCACTATTTTTTTCATTTATACATTCCTATAGGTATGCGGTACTCTTTCGTTTTTATTTTTAAATGCCCCTAATGTGTAATGATGCTGAACACTCATCATGTGCTCATTTGCCACCTGTATATCCTCTTCAGTGAGATGTCTGTTTATGTCATTTGCCCATTTTCTGAAAGGATTTTTCAATGTTGATTTTTGAGTTCTTTATATGATTCAGAACAAGTATTTTGTTAGCTATATGGTTTACAAATGTTTCTTCCCAGTTTATAGCTTTATTTTTCATCTTCCTCTCAGGGTCTTCTTACACAGAGAAAAAAATTTTTTTTTAAATTTGATGAAGTTCAAATTATATTTCCTTTTATAAACTGTGCTTTTGGTGTCTAATCTAAGAACTCTCCTTCAAGACCTAGATCTCAACGTTTTTTTCCCCCCAAAAAAGTTGTTTGATCGTTTTACATTGATGTACATGATCCATTATGAGTTAATGTTTGTATAAGGTGGGAGGTTTAGGTTGAGGTTCATTTTTTTGCCTATGTATGGCTCCTTGCGCCAGAAACATTTGTTGAAACTGCTATCTTTCCTGTATTTAATTGTGTTTACACCTTTGTCAAAACTCACTTGGGCATATTTTTAGGACCATTTCAGAGTTTTCTATTCTGTTCCACTGATCTGTGTGTCTCTCTCAGCACTGACAGCGTACTGTCTTAATTACTGTGGCTATATAGTAGTTCTTAATATTGACTAGCACGAGTCCTCACAGGTTATCCTTCTTTTTCAAGCATTAAATATATAGAACAATTTGGGGAAAATATCTTTACTCTGTTTTCTTCCAGTCCACAAATGTGCTAAATCTCTCCATTCACACAGGTCTTGATTTATTTCATCAGCATTTGTAATCTTGAGGATACAGATCCTACAACTATTTTGACAGATTTATACCTAAGTGTTTTATTTCATTTAGGGAAGTTTTTGTCTTTTTAATTCTAACTCTTTTAAAGGTATTTTATTAGATTATCAAAGACTTCAGATCCCCAAATCCTTTGAGCAATGGAAAAAATAAATTCATTCATTTTTAGAATTTTTCCTTCCTCTTATAAGCGATGATGAATCTTAATATTAAAAATAAACGTTGGTACTGTTTTGAAGAGATTAAGAAGTCTAATTGCTCTTAAAGTGATTATAGTGCTCATTTGGCAGAATCCATGGCCCTAGATTTTAATAATTAAGTGTATATTACCATATATAAAATACTTTAATGTTCCTCTATAACATCAACTAAGAATTTTACCCTTATTTTATTTCTATCAAAATTAACTACCTCTTACATTTTAGAATATAGGAGTGTTTTAAGGCAACAAACTTAACTGAACAGTAAGAAATATTTCTACCAAACATGGCCTGGTAGCCAATTAATTCATCTTATTCAATTTCCATGTACTCTAACAACTCACAAATATATATAATTTAATAAAGTATGTACTACCTAACTACCTTACAAAATTGGTGATTAAAGTAGAAATGGAAAATTTACTGCTGGTTTTGAGAATTAAACTTTATATCAATCCCTCTTCCATTAGCCTACTATCTTATACGCATACCGACATTTGAAATATTAGTATTATTATTTAGGCAGAAATGGTGCTTAATGAAGCCCAATGCCGCGGTAGGAAAGGAGCCTGCCTAGTTTCAAATTTATTTGACTTATGGTTAGGTAAATTAGATTAAATATAGAAAATTTTATATCCATAGTTAACTCCCCAGTTATCTATTTCTTCACAGTCCAGTCCATTACTAATAGCATAAAGATCATATGGGATTAATAAGGTTTCTTTGGAAGGAAGTGTTTCCATTTTATGATGTCAGTAGTGGAGCCTATGTTTCATGTAACAAGAGCATCTCATTTTCCAGAAACTTCTTTGTTTCATGTTTCCTTGTTCTTACGGTGCTGATTAAGTGAGGGTAGTAAGGTACCAAAAGCAGCAATTATTAGTTTGAACCATGAGAAATTACCATTTTATGTCAAAAGTGGTCAAATATCATCAATTTTGTATGATTCAATCTACATATCTATTTTAGATATACACCATGTATTGATATATATATGGATGGATGAATTAATGTATACATAATCTGATGAATTAAGAAAAAATTATATGTAACAAGTGAAGTTCTCTGGACACAATTGTTGTCGAAACAATTATTTTATGTTGGTCTGTATGTATACCTTTTTTTTTTTATAAACTTTATTTCAACTTAAAAAATAAAAGACAAAAGGCAATTCAACAAACCATGGATTGTTGATATGTTTGATAAGATGATTTTAAAGTTCAAAATAGTTATAAAAGTTGAAAAATTAGATATTTACACACATTTTACCCCTGTCTTAATGTTTATCTTTCCTCAAAAAATTGAGAATTGGCCTTACTCTATCCAAAACTCAAATGAATCTCTCCTTTATTCCTCACACCACTCCTGATACACTATCCTGGTTTTCCTCACGTTATTAAGTAACAGTTATTTCACAGTATAGATTATATTTAAAATATCAGAATATGCAGGTCTGGAAATCAGAGAAAGGGAGGGAAATTATAAAGAAGGGAGTGTCCTAAGCATTACAAACTCCGGAATGTTGGATGGATTTCAATAAGTTAGATTAAGTTGAGCCCCTTCCTACAATGTATGAGAATGAAATAAAGATACAGGGAGAAAAAACTTTCAGGATCATCCTCACCCTGCTCTGAACTTCCACTAGATTTGTTTAACATTGTTTTTTAGTACCTAACACATTTTACTTATTATAATTATACATTATGAGGAATCATCATCATTGTCATCATCGTCGTCGTCATCATCATAGAACAGATGGGAATCATAGGGAAGATAAATATTGTAAGAAAATGGGGCCTGCACTCAGATAAGAAAACTGTGAACCTTTTTCATCTACAAAATTCTGACAAATTGACCTTAAATGGGATATGCACATAACGTTTGTTTTTTCTTGGTCCTTACAATTTTCCCAGTGAATTACATTGCAATACTCCCATTAGGGCGACGATATATCATTGTGTGGGGTCAGTTATAGGCCATCCATGAGCAAGAATCTAATTTGGGCAAGGTGAAACATGTATGTTTCTACAGTATGCCAGTTACAATCTTGGTGAGGTATAATTTTTGATGGATGCATGAAAAGTCGGCTCAATGCCTGCTTGGAATTTAAAATCATCCAAACATGCACACAGCAACATCAGGGGCCTCTCTGGCACCTCTCAAGATTTTGTGAGACATGACAGCAGTCAGGCAGGGAGGGTATAGAAGCCATATTACTTATTCTTTTTATAAACTCTCAGAGGGAGGCATGATCAAGAAACATTACCTGATTGTGATGGCATAGCAGATACCATGTGCAATGATATTATAAAAATTTTTTCTTTATAAAATCTATACCTATTCCTATATTGCTGGAATTTTTTAAAATTTTTATTTTGCTATGATGTTTGGAGCAATGGCTCTGGGCAGTAGCAAGACTAGAGGGTGAAGGAATGGGGTCTAACTATATCCTAGTAGCCATATAGTTTCTGAGCATAACTTTTCTCCCCTAACCGCTGTCAGTTTTGAGGGTGGAATTTATTTCTGATTACTCTTTATATTGCCCTCAGTACTCAGCACAACACATTCCATATAGTATGTGCTCAATGAAAATTTATTAAATTAATGAGCTGAACTGGAAAAATATAATGAAACATGAAGTAAAGATAATAAGTCTGTCTAGATGTAACATGATATTTGAATTCCTATGGAAACTTCCAATGGGAGAATGGGATTTCGGGGTAGACTAATTTGAATCCCAATAACAAATTTATTTTTCATGCAATAAATTCAAGAATAATTGTTATACACATATACATACATGAATGTGCATAGCTATTAAATCAAAACATTTCTAAGCCTCTAAGCCAATTCAGCCTTTAAGATGATCACATGTAGTGTTGGGTTTTTTTCCTGTAGAGATCTAGTTCACCCTATTTTCATCAGCACTATCCTTACCACAGTGCTAATTACACATTTTTACCGGTTTATCTCCCACTATCAAGAAAATCCAAGCAAAAAGTCAAAGCTTATGGTTGGCTAAGGACTGAGCTATTTTATCCCTAGAATCAAGGTGCCATTTCTATATTGATGCTGGCACCCATCATAAACTCATGGTAGCCAGCAGTCAACAGGTTAGCAAATGGAGACTCCAGATTAATTTATTGTGCTACATTCAATACTGGTTATAAAATTGTGTACAGTTGGATGAATTTCAATATCCAATCTTACTTGCTATAAACAAGCATTAAAATTTAAAGTTAGTGGTTAGCTGTTTCCTGGCTGTGGTAAGTATAACTCACTTCAACATGATAGAGTTATGGTTTGAAGTAGTCCTAGATATTATCTAAGGCAATGACTTTCTTCATGTCCTAGGAATAATATAGCTATACCTATAAGGCTATAAAAGTAAAAGCAGGTGATAGTTGAGTCCATTGCCACTCTCACTTTTATTCTAGAATGGCCACACCTTCCATGGTTTTGTGTTTTTTTTTTTTCGGTTCAGATCCCATGTAAGATTTCTTTTAAAGAATGTGCTCTGTGTTTTAGAACAAAATGAAATCCAATCTAGTCTCTTTCAGAGAAGGCAAAACATGGAACATTTGCTATCACTCCCATTACATACATGGTATTAAATAATGGGAACTTTTCCCACTAGTGCTAAACAGATATGGCCTCAAAGTCTGCCATGGTAAATCTGACAACAATTACCAAGCAACTCTACTTGGAAAGATGGCAGGTTATTGTTTTAGCCTTTCCATTATTTATTTTTTCTTTACTTTTAACCATTTGTCATCTAATGGTTATTCTCTTAATTGTCCTTGTTTCTTCAAATACACTTCCTTGATAAGAAAAGAATGGCAAAATTAAGTAAGAGACCAAACTATTGATAATAAACTACCAAGTTGTTTGGGGTTGGATTTCCTCAGACATAAACCCTGAGAGAAGAATTTGAATGCAAGCAGTTTATTTCAGAGGTGATCCCAGGAAGCACGGTGAAGGAGTTGGTTAGGGAGATAAGAGAAGGGAAGGAAGCCAGTCCAGTGTGAACTGATGAACATGTTCTGTTGCCCTGTGAGCAGCTGAGGTTCAGCCCCACTTGTTAACACTGAATTGAGACTGAATTGCCTCACCTGTGGTAAGAAAGGGTATTTTCGGTCACCTCCTATATGTAATCTGGTAAGAGCTATTCCCAGTGATGATGGCTCTCCAACATGTTCAGCATGCCAAACAGTGAGTGGAGACCATCAGGCAAAGAATCACAATGCAGTAGGAAACTATAGGCATATACTGAAATGCTGAGTTCCTAGAAAGTGAGGAGGGCACCGAACCATCTGTTACAGAGGTCTAACTCACTTTTCATGCATTCACTTTAATTCCTTTCAATAGAATGAAATAAGCTTTATAAACAATTTGAAATAAGAGTCTACTGTGAATCAGACTTTTAGAAGTTAAAATATAATATCAATTAATTATTAATTGAAATATTGGAGTTCTAGGAGGATGAGCCTTAATGCATACAACAGTTCACAACCCTCAGGACGGTTCCGTTTTAAATTTTGAAATGTGTTAACGATAAAAATGGGTTCCTCCACTCAATTAAATATATTAGCAGATCAATCTGTACAGAAACTGTAGCTCTCTGGATCCACTAATGACATGTTCCCAACTGGCTGACAGCATCACACTGGCAGAAGGGTGATAGAGGTAAGTTGTCTTATAATGTGATCCTCTCACTTTTCCCACACATTTTAAACCAGCATGTATTCTCCATATTTGCTACATTAATGATTGTAAAGTTTTTCCCGTGATTCACTGGCTAGCACAAATGAACAGCAACATGGTATTAATTTGTGTAATTTAGTATTTTCTCAAAAAATGGAAAAGGAAACCAAGCATGAAAATATCTCCTGGAGATTATAGATTTTTCTTCTACCTTCCCTTAAATTTTGCCTAACCCATTATTATAACCAAGGTCAATGTTTATTTACAAACTATGTAGCAAGTGTCATCCTACCTACAATGTTTTGTAAATGTAGTTACAATACTTTGATTAGATTACTACCATAAAACATATCTTTTTTTTTTTTTTGGATTTAAATAAGCCAAAGATTGTTTTATATCCTAATAAATTAGCACTATAATATGCACATCTGAATTCAATGTGTTTTCCAAAATGCATTAAGTTCCACTTATGTATGTACAGGACTGCACATAAATATCAATAAAGAATGAATTTCTATGAAATGCATCAAAATAAATAATTAAAGATACATAGATTCTGGTGTGTGGTTTCCTGTCACAGAGAACTGTGATTTTAAAGAATGGATACATCTGGGAATCAATTTAGTATACATTTATGCATCTTTGAGGTTTCTCCTCCACAGAGAAGATTTCAGTGATTATAAAATTGTTCACTTCTTTATTAATTTCCTAATATCACACTGTTGTGTATTAGAACAAGCAGAGTCTTAACATCTTACCTCATGTGACACGCTCACTGAATTCATACTCTTTCCGGAGCCTCAGCGCACTTCTGAGCTGGCAGGCTGTCCAGACGTGAACCTCAAGTTTAGGCTATAAACCACACATTTGCTCTGCTTTCCTATTGCTGGAATTATCTAACTCCTACTCTCCAACCTCAAAGCCTTCAGAATATAGTTTTCCTTTCCTAATGAAAACTCAGTGGGGAAATAGAATTAGATATAAACTTTTAATATCAGGTATAGCTTACAATAACCATGCTGCATAGAACAATTGGAGGATTGGTAAAGACCATCATTTCTTATTGGCGATTAAAGATGAAAAAAAAGAGGACTATATATTCTCTTTGTACTACTATACCAATATATGTGCCATAGATTTACCTAATGTAATTTTGCTCTTATATGATTGTACTTGATCATTCCATTATATTATCTTATTGTATTCTAAGTGGGAAAGTTGAATGAATTAATAACTCCTGGGGAGGCAAAGTGTAAATCGCAAAGGAAACAAAGCTTTAGAGGACTGTCTTGTATACCTTTCCAATATGTAGGGTAAAGAGGATAACTGTCATAACTAAATATCCCAACTTCTAAAGGCATGAAATAGAGCAAAATGGTATCCAGGCTAAGTGGCTACTTCAATAAACAGAATAATTATAATTAGTAATCTTGAAAATATTTTCATGTCCTACGGTTAGTTATATTGGAAGGAAGGAGGAGGGGTCAAAGGAAATGATGCTACCCTAGGACTTTATAAAGGTCTTTTCACCATTGGCTGTGTAACTCATTATAATTTTAAGTAAAAGTTGAGTCATTCCTCTATTTCAGGTGCTGTGCATGGGATAAAGAATGAATGGGGGAAAAAAAATCACTCTATTCAAACATTATCTATAAATAAATAACCTTAAAAGCATATCACAGCAAGCTAAATTTTGACACAGGTATGAGCAAAGTGCTAAGCGAATATACATAGGAGTATATTATTTAGCTAAAGATGAAGAAGAGTGGCCAGCTACACTATCTCGGAGGGTTGTAAGGCATGCAAGAAGTGAATACGTGGGAGTAAGAATTGTTTGAGAATGTGAATGGGGTCAGCATGGCTAAGGATACATGGCAGGAAAGTTTGGTACCTTCAGAGAAGTGTTTGTATGGCTAGGGTGAGGCCTTCATATGATGAGAGAAAGAGGAGACCCAGGAAAAAGGTAGGAGAAAGGTTGTAAATGGCCTTCACTTCCATACAGGTCATTTCAATTATATCCTAAAAAACAAAAGGGAACTACTTGGGACTGTAAGCAGGGGAGTGATGTAATATGTTTTGCCTTTGAGAGAGTTGAGCCTAGCAGCCTTGGGAAGAGTAAAGTGAAGGGAAGAAAAATCACAAGGACGTTAGGAAGCTATGACTATTAAAAGTGAGAAAGCACAAAGATGTGAACTGAGATGGTGACTGACAGCTGGAATGGACAGAGGGTGTCAGACCTAAAAGAAATCTAGGAGACAAAGAGGAGTTTGCTACATGGATCTGTATAAAGAGGAAATACTTCTTACCTAGCTTAACCTACATGATTGTTAGAAGCAAAGTAGCAACCTGAAAGCGTTTAGTAAATCATAAAGCTTTCTCTATATTTAAGGAAATCGTATTACGCAATGCCTCTGTTGTAACAACACTGCTACTTTGTTCAGACACATTAAAACAACTATACTTATAAAACGTTTTTCTTAAAGCTGCTTTTATAGGTCCTTAATAGAAAAATAACAGTTTAGGTAGCCCATGTGGATTCACATTTCCTACATGGACGCAGTAGTGGATATCTGCTTTGCACGACGCTACGGAACTGTGGTCAGGGGACTCAGTTGGGGCAAGGACTAGAAGCTGGGGAAAGGAGGCCCATGGATTCCCAGGCATCTGTGGAAATGTTCTATCAAGAACATGCAGGAAAAGTATTTGGAAGTAAAATGAAGGTGAGAAATAATCAGATCCAAGAATTGGTTGCTGGACAGCAGAACTGAAATTAAAGTCTCTGAGAAGATATCTTGCCGCTTTATGCAAGGAAAGTACAGCTACAATCTAGTCTCTGGATAGTCTGTTTATTTAAAAAGAAAGGAAAATAAAATGGAGGTCAAAAAAGATCTGACTACCACTTTGAAAAGGGACACAGGAATGCAATTCTTTAGTGAGGGTCAGATCTTCCAAGCTGTTAGAGTGGCATGAAGGAAAGAGGTGATCTTTAGAATCTGAAAAATCTGGTCCATATTCAAGTTATCTCACAAGCAGCTTAAACTCTCTGAGGCTCAGTTTCCAGATCTGTAAAACAGAGATGATAAAACCTATTGTTATGACTTGTTCCAAGGACTGGGTAAAAGAATATGCAAAAGGTACCTAGTACTGCATCTAGCATCTAAAAATATTTAAGAAATTGTAGGCATTATCATTGTATTACAAATTAGGTTTTATGACCTCAATTTCCTCCTGCATGATGAATGAAAGATATTAGAAAATTAGTGTTATTCATCCACTCTACAAAAACTGGACTTGCTCCAAATAGAACCAAGTATGGTGTGAGAAGACGGAGGCAACACGAAAAAATATGACAAGAAACTGAGTGTAATAATAAAGCTGTGGAAGAAGAAAAATAAAATTTTCTACCAAAAGGAAAACAGGTTTAAATTTTACATGGTCACATTATACCCTAGTTGGTTAGTTAGGGGTATTTTTGTTCACAGTCAATGAAATTAATCATGCAGCGACAGAAGCCTGAACTCAATATTACATTGACGGTGTTATGCCTTTCCTGGCCTTCCCAGAGAGACAAGGATTGAGTCACCTTATTAGAAAGGACTAAAGACTCTGGGTAGTTTAATAGAAAAAGGCCTTACTTCAGTGTCAGGAGACCCCCGTTCTATTTCTGGGCTTATTACTAACGAGAAGTGGCTTTAACCAAGTGACTTTCTCTCTCTAGGTCTCAGGTACGTCATCTCTAAATCAAAGCGGCAGGACTACGTATTCTTTAAGGATCTCCGGGCTTTGCAATTCTCGGCTTCTATAAAGGATATCTGCCTAGATACTGGCAGCACATATAATAAACTAAGGGGTCCCATGCAGAAAAAAATAAAGAACTCCCGCAAAACAATAAGAAAAAAGATGTTATGAATAGGTACTCAACCTCATTAGTCATTAGAAAAATGGAAATGAAAACTACAATGAGATAAAACAGCACAATCACCAGAATGGCTAAAATAAAGCCCTGATAATACTAAGGATTAGCAACAATATCTGGAACTCTCATATTCTGATGATGGCTAAATTAATTTACGTACCTTAAAAACTGCTTAGCATTATCAGCTAAAGTTGAGTATTTGGCTACCCTCTGACCCATCCATTTCACAAGAGAGGTACTACACAAGAGAGGTAATTGTTTGTCAAACTTTTCCTGAGAGAAAGCTTGTATGGACACACTCATGCTAGGTTTAAAAATGTTTAAACCCATTGCCTGCAAATGACTTTTGCAACAGTCTAAAACAGGGGCTCTTAATCTTTTTTATTCCATGGACCCCTTTGCCAGTCAGGTGAAAACCACAGACCCCTTACTAAGTCCACACTATATCGTGTATTATTTAATAAATATATCACAACCGCACCAACATGTCCCCACAAGAAATTTTTTTTTTTTTTGAAATTCAATTCAA
>JAQZBX010102244.1:0-11179 GCA_029593785.1 Cabassous unicinctus | reverse complement strand
TTTGTTTATTCAAATTATTTCATAAAAGTGAGATAACCCAATATTTGTCCTTTTGTGCCTGGTTCATTTCATTCAGTGGAATGTATTCAGAGTTCATCCATGTTGTCACATGTGCCATGAGTTCATTCCTTTTTACAGCTGAATAATATTCCATTGTATGTCATACCACATTTTAATTATCCATTTATCTGTTGATGGACACTTATGTTGCTACCATCTTTTGGTGATTGTGAATAATGCTGTTATGAACATCACTGCCCAAATATCTGTTCAAGTCCCTGCTTTCAATTCTTTTGGATATATACCTAGTAGTGTGGCTGCTGGGTCATATAGTAGTTCTGTACTTTGTTTTCTGAGGAACCATCAATCTGTCAGTTTTGCATTGCTACCAGTAGTGAATGAGGGCTCTTATTAAACCATATCTTCTCTAACACTTGTTATTTTCCATGGGGTTTAATGAAATAAAAGGTGATAAATTCAGCTGTAAAGAGGGAGCACTCCCACCATGGAGGCTCACTTCTGAGAACATCCCTAGGAAGCTTGCGGAAGAGAGCAGGGTCACAAGAAGAAAGGATCCTGGGACATAAGTCAACCCCAAATGGAGAGAACCCCATCAGGGAAGATTGGATGAGAGGGGTATGAAGTGGCTCCACAGAAATTTTAAGACATTGCCAGGCCCAATTGATTTCTCCTGAAAGCTTATGATTGACATCCCGGTCTGTTATTTGTTATTTTGGTGACACCCTACAAAAGTGTCCAGCCCCTGCTTGTCATAAGGAAAAGTGAACATGTAGGGGAGGTAGATCGCTGTAACCTCATAGCCAGGATCATGCTTTCCTGGGCAGAAGGAGACTCTTAGGCTGGAGAATAATCCCACCCAAGGATGTGAGCACAGGAACCCTCTGTGGTATATGTCCCACCATCCACCCTGACATGTTCCTGTGCAAGGGAGGGGTGAGGGCATGGCACTGCTTGATGCTCTAGTTCTGCTGTAGGCACAGGTGGAACACAGATAGGTCAGAGTGCATGGACTGGTCTCCTTTGCCTTTCATCAGCTAATTCTGCTTTCATTAATGCGGAGTACAATTAATGCCACTTTCTATTTGTACAAAGAACAAAGTTAGAAGACCTTGGTTTATAGAACCTTGCTGTTCTCCCCCTCTTCCTGCCCAACTAACAGTGTGTCCTGGTTGTCAGGCACTTGATTTTATTTGAGATAGAACCTTCCAGAGAATTCCACAGTCAGCTATGCTTAAAAGGATACTAGCACTCAGAAGCAGAACTGTAGTGACCTCTGGAGCCATGGAGGGCCTGCTAATGGCTACCAGTTACCCTCCAGGTGGTCCTGGAGAAGACTTGTGGTGCTCTGCTGGTGATGTCTGAAAGTCTGGAACAACTCCCAGTTCTCCTTGAGTTTCCTTGGAAGACCCTGGTATATATTGTGTACTGCTATGGCTCTTGTAGTAAAATGCCAGCATGTTGTATGGAGGAAGAGAGCTAGCAACAATTATTTCTGCTTGCATTGAAATACATCATAAAGTCCTTGAGAATACTGCCCTGATGACACCAGCCAACAAAGCCCATGAGTCATCTGTGGTGGAAGCCAGTCCTCTGACACTATGGACTCTGTGTTTGGCAGCACTCAACACAGATCTAAACAACTTCTCAAGGACACAGCAGAACATGGACAGAAAAGTAAGCCCCCTAAACTTTCTCCTCATATAAATGACAGGATAGGTAGGCACACACAGATGGGTCAGCATCAGTTAAGAAAAAGCATGAGAATGACTAAGAGGTGAGCATCCTGTCTGCTTGGTGCATTTGGGTGCCAGCCGGGATGCAGAGCATCCCAAAGCCAGCTCCTATAAATTCAGGATGCTCAGTATGAAGGTTTGGCTGTCCTTATAAGAAATAATTTATTAGTTTGTGGAAGATAGCAATGGAGAGTGTCCCATGGGTCAAGTGAGGGCTAGAGACAAGAGCAGGGATAGGCATAATGTTTTCCAATGCCTCCACTTGTGTCTTGGCTATCCAACCTGTTGTTTGATGCCTCTATTTGCAGAATCATCTCAGATATGGTGTAGTTGTTCTTCCTTCATTAAGTTCCCACTTCAACCTCCACCTGCACCAGGTTTCTTAATGGCCATGAACTAACATCTGAATATTCCTGGATCAGTTCCTCAGGCATGTTTGGGTAGAGACCAGTCCCAACAGTGTCCAGGGAACCAGAAAGAGGCCCCCAAAGTCTAGAGGTCAGAACATCCTTTCAGAAAGTGAAGAGGCCTAACATGATTGTAGAACATGCTGCCTCCAGGACACACACAAAGACAAGGCCAAGGCTAAAAATGGAGCTAGAGTGGACCTAGAGTAGCAGATCATTGTTTCCATCCCCAAACTTCAACAAAACTGTCACATATCCTTGAAATTCAGATACACTACTACCCCTGCCTGTCTAGTGTGTGTTAATTTTAATATAGAGCTCATGGACAATAGGCTGAAGCATTTAGTAATATTCTCCCATAAGCACCTTTTCAAAAGAGACCAATTTAGCAATCAAAGAGTGGGGCAACCATGATGTGAGTCATTCTGTATGGCAGACAGCTGAATGATCCACATACACATCTCTTCATTCATGTGACAAACATTTGAGAACCAACTCTGTGCCAGGTGCTGTGATGGGTACCATGGATAAAATCAGGTCACATGCCCAGTTCTTGCCCTCAGAGAATTGGTCATCAAGAGTAGATGATGGGTAATTAAAGAAGACAGTTCTAATTCTTCCTCTTTCTCTAAATGCTTGCACATGCATACACACACATGATAGAATAGTCCCAGATTTTGTACTTAAAAATTATAGGTCAAAACATTTAAATTAAAAAAACAGTTAAGACACTTAGTCCACAAAGCTTAAGCTGGCAAAAACCTCCCAAATCAACTTTTTGCAAACTCTAGATGATATAAAAATGTATAACCACCAGGGAAGTGTTTAATGAAGAAGAATCCACTAAATTTCATTAAGGAAGTATTGTAATATTTTTTTTTACTGGCCTAGGATCCTCCTTTCCCAAATTGGAGGTGGCCTTTGGGTCAATGAATCATGTTTCTGATGTGGCTTGCCACATCAGAGGGGGAAATATGCACCATATTCTAAAATATTGTGGCTGTGTCTTCTGACCTGCCTGAGGGCTCCCTGCTTCTGGTGCCTGCCTTTTTTCACTCCCCTCAGAACTCTCCCAGGTTTATTAGGGCCATTCAGATGGTGATTGTTGAAAATAATTAAAGACGTATACTACCCCTGGTTACCTGGCATTAAAGGCAACTGGGAAAGCAGAAGACAGATCTACAAGCCTAAGAGGGAAGAATCTGGTTTAAAAAAAATAAGAGAGAAAGAGAGAGGTAGAAAGATTCAGTTTTAAATTTTTTTTCTCTATAAACTGGGGAAAGTGTGAGGTCAAACACATGTCCAGAACTATATAAATGCTCAAAAATATCTGGTGAATATTTCTGTTGGATTACATGTTTTTATTTCACTTTGATTTTGGATCCAGACATTTATGGACATCTTTATCAAATGATTAGCTACCCACCAAGGCAATAGGACAGAGACTTCTGGGACCAGAAATAACAAGTCTTTAAAAATAGTTTAGAAAAACAGCTACAAACAACAAGCAGCATCAAAAATACAGGGAGGGGAGAGAATCAGATTACCATAGTTACCACAATATAATATTCAAAGTACACAGTTTTCAAAAATAATTATGAAGCATGTAAAGGAACAAGAGGCCTGGCCCACTCATAGGAAGAATAAGCCAGCAGAAATTTCCATGAGGAAGCACATACACTGGACTTTCTAAAAAAATAATTCTCTGAAGTATTCTAACATATCTAATGAAACAATTGGCAAAGAAATAAAGGAAACTAAAACAAGTATCTCACCAAATAGAGAATAACAATAAAGAGAAAAATTATGAAAAGAAACAAAATAGAAACTCTGATCCTGAATAGTACAATAATAAATGAAATCAAAGTTTCACTAAGGAGTTTATAAAACAGATTAAAGCTGGCAAAACAAAACAAACAAACAAACATGAAGCATTGGCTCCCCCTTCTCAACCCACATTCTCTCTCCTAGTAACCTATACTTTATAGATTAAATCCATGAGCTTAAGCATCATGCTTCATTCATATTAGTGATGCTGAACCTTTTTGTAGAATTTTAATAATGTTTATTATAAATGAATAGAGTTGATGGTAACACATTATAGTGAGTATAACTAACATGGCTGATTTATAAATGTGATTGTGGCTGAAAGGGGTAGTCTAGGGAGGTAAATGTCAATTGAAAGAAAACTAGAGGATAATCTAGGAACTGTATAACATAGTGACCTCGGTAGTGGATTGAATCTTGTAAAAATACAAGACTGTTCTTCTATTACCAGTTGTTAAGAATATGGTGATACATGGAAAAATACAACTAATATACCTTATGGACTATAGTTAAGAGCAGTATTGTAATATTTTTGCAGCAATATCAAAAAAGTACTATATCAATGCTAAGGGTCAACAATTGCAGAGGATAATGGGGTATAGGATTATTCCTTTTACTAATGAAAGTGTTCTAAGGTTGACTGGGGTGATGACTGCACAATGCTGTGATGAAACTGAGAGCCACTGGGTGTACACTTTGGATGGATTGTACAAGGCATGAGACAATATAACTCAGTGAACCCTGTGGTGAATGATGGACTGTGGTTAACAGTACAAATATGAGAATGTTCTCTCATTAAGTATAACAAATATACAATATTAATACATGGTGTTAATAATATGATGGTTTGTGGGGAAAATACACCAAATGTAAGCTATGGAATATAGTTAGCAGTAGTATTATGACAATATTCTTTCATCATTTGTAAAACATATTCCACACCAATGCAAAATGTTGGTGGTGGGGTGATATATGGGAATCCTGTATGGTATGCATGGTTGTTAACTCACAACTCTTCTAATAAAAAAGAGAGATTCTGGTGTAAGTGGTAACATCATGGTGAACCACACACCTGCATGGACCTAGAGCTGGATCTCTGGCCCAGGTAGCAGCAAGAACTTTTGAATGTGCCAGGGGTGGGTTGGTGAGCTCTTGGACCCACTGCACCTGACTGACCCTGCAGTGCTGGTGGCCACACAGCACAAAGCAGGCCTCTGTCCAGTTCATTGGTCCTGCTACCTGTTCCTGCTCACCACCCACTGGAACTCACTAAAGCCTGATTGCTCCATATCTGTCCAGTCCCTACAAAGAAGAGTTTGTCTTAGTCCTTGGTACACAGACTATTACAAGCCTTGGGAGCCACCTGGGCTCCTGAGGACTCCTAGCCAATGTGCAGAGCTCAGGAGCTCAGGAAACTTTTCCCACATTCTTCGGAGATGTGGTACATTGGGAAGGATCACACCCTGCACTCCAAATTCCCATAATGAGAAAGAGGGTGAATGACTCCCCCCCTGGTTCCCAGAGCATTACTGCAAAGGCAAGGAGTTCTTCCTGGCTCATGAGAGACTGTCACCTAAGGAAGCTTGACCTAATCTACAGGTTCCCCTGCCTGGGTACCACCAGCCCAAAATCCTGAGTTTAGACACATGGGTTTCCTCTTACTTGTGTGGACCAGAGTCAGGTTACCCATTGAGGTTCCTGCACTGAGTGCTGAGTCCAGCCCTGAGCCTGTGTGGTAATGACAGACCCAGATCCAAACTTCCTGTCTTCCCACCAGACAGTATTGACTTCTGGACTAGACTTCAGACTTCAGGGGGTTCCCTGCACTCTTTCTGCTCTATCCAGCACGAGCTCTTTGTTTTACAATTAAATTTCATTTTTATCACATGTATAAATAAAACTACAAATCATAAAAGAGCTCAATAAATTATAAAAGTGAAAACACTTGTGGAACCATCACCAAAATAAAGGTATAGAAAATTGCCTGCCCTTAGCAATGCCAATTGTCTCCTTTCTACAAAATTCCTTTTCCAATATAACCTCTATTCTCACTTCTTTTAATATATAAGTTTTGAAATTTAAAACTAAGAAACAAAAGAGAATCAGGAAACTTGGAGACATTCAATTGATATTATCCAGTCTGAGGAGTAATTTAAAGAGGAATGGAAAAAATTAAACAAAATATAAGGGACCAGGTAACAGATGTGGCTCAAGAAGTTGAGCACTTACTTCCCACATGGTGTGTCCTGGGTTCAGCTCCCAGTGCCTTCTAAAAACAAAACAAAACAAAACAAAACAGAAACAAACAAACAACAAGCAAACATATGAATAAACCATCTAAGGGGGGCCCATGAGGATCATTCTTTGAGCACTGGCTACCTAC
Source organism: Cabassous unicinctus (assembly GCA_029593785.1). NCBI lineage: Eukaryota > Metazoa > Chordata > Mammalia > Cingulata > Chlamyphoridae > Cabassous > Cabassous unicinctus. Next base: position 4,808 of record JAQZBX010102244.1, on the reverse strand, counting down.
ATATGAGGTCCTGGGTTCATTCCTTAGACCTGGTACCTAAAAAAAATAAAGGGACCTATGGGATGTCTTCAAGCTAACCAAAATTCACATGAGCTTATCCCATAAGATCAGGAAAGAGAGAAAGAGAGAAAGTGCTAGAGAGAATATGTGAAAAATTAATGGATGAAATTTCCCAAATCTAATGAAAGACATATGTACACATCCAAGAAGCCCAGTGTACTTCAAACAAGATTAACTCAAAGAGATCCACACTAAGACATATTATAATCAAACTGCAAATAACAAAAAGAATTTTGAAGAAAACTCATCGGATACATGGGATCCTTGATTACACTAACAGCCATTTTCAGAACAGTAACATATGAAATGGGATGATATACAAAGTACTGAAATAAAGGGGGGAAAATGGCCAATCAAGAATTCTGTATCTGGCAAAATTCCTCCAAAATGGAGGAGAATTTAGACATTACTGGATAATAAAATATGAATGAGTATGTTGCTCGTCATCCTGCTCTTCAAGAAATGCTAAAGTGAGTCTTTCAGGTGTACATAAAAGGACACAATAAACAGTAACTCAAGACATATGAATAAATACAGAACAGCAGTAATGGTAAGTACATAGGTATGTATAAACATCAGTAGTAGTAGTGTATTTTTGTTTGTAACTTTTATTCCTATTGAATTAAAAGACAAATGCATAAAACCATTTTTATAAATCCATATTAAAGTATAATGATGCAGTTTGTGACAATAACATAAAGGAGAAGGGTGGAGATGTATAAAAGCAGAGCATTTGTATACTACTAAATCTAAGTTGGTTTTAATTCAGACTGATTTCTTATAAACCTAAGATATTATTGTAATCCACAGAATAACAATGAAGAAAAGAAAAAAGAAAAGGAAGTCAAAAGGAGTCATTAAAGTAAAATGAATTAAATACAAAGGAAGGAGAAATGGAGAATGAGGATAAAAATATATGACATATAAAAATAAAAAAATGACAGCTATTAATTTAAATGTAAAAATGATAACTTTCCATTTAAAAGGCAGAGGTTGGCAGGGGTGATTAAAAAAGATGAAACATGATCCAACTCTAAGTTTCCTAAAAGAGCCTTGACTGTATATCCAAATATACTAATTTGATAGTGAATAAATGGAAAAAGATTTCCTGGCAAATAGGAAACAAAAGAGAGCTGGGGTGTCAAATACAAATATCCAATAAATTAACTTTAAGACCAATATATTTAAAAGAGGAAAAAATATTTTACAGATGGGTAAAAAGTCAAAGCATGAAAAATATGTAACAATTAGGAAGACAAGAGCCAGCAAAAATATGAATAACTGATAGAAATTAAAGGAGAAATAAGTCTGTAATAATGCTTATCAATTTCAATATCTTATGTTTGTTTAAGGTTAGAGCTACCAGACAGAAGATCAACAGGGAAATACAGGTCTTAATCAGCACTGTAAATCAACTAGACCTCACATAAACATGTATAGAACACCAAATAGAATAAAATACATATTCTTCTCATGTGCACATGGGACATTCTTCAGGATAGACTGTAAGTTAAGGTACAAAGCACATCTCAATTAATTAAAAAAGAATGAAGTATACAAAGTAGCACTTATGACCAGGAAGGAATTAAGCTAGAAACCAATGAGAGAGGAAAATTGGAAAAGTCACAACTAAGTGAAAATTATAAATACATTCTTAAACTACAGACTTTAGAAAAATAAAAAGTATGATAAAAGATTTTGAACAATAGTACTACAACAAATTATATAACATATAAAACAGAGAAGTTCCTAGAAGCACATGAACTACCAAAATTGACCCAAGAATAAATAGAGAATAAGATCAGAGCTCTAACGAGATTGAACGAATAATCAAAAACTTCCCAATAAAGAAAAGCCCAGGATCAGAAGGCTTCATTGGTTAATTTAAAAAATATTAATTAACACTAATATTTTTCAAAGTCTTCCTAATATAAAAATAGAAGGTGAGAGAAATTTCCTATCTCATTTCAGGAGGCCATCATTGTCCTGATATCAATGATTCCACAAGATATTACAGACCAATAGTTATTTTGAGTTTGTATGCAAAATCCTAAAGATAATAGCAAATCAAACACAAAAGCTTATTTACATGATTATGCAGCAAGATCAAGCAGGATTTATCCCAAGAATTCAGGAGTGGTTCAGTATGTAAAAATCAAGCAATACAAACTTACCATAGGCACCTCCTCTCGGGCCCCAAGAGGTGGCTGGGTTGGGTGCAGACTGTGAAGCTGGCCAGTAAGCTGGTGGGGCCTAAGCCTGACTGTAAGGGCCTCCTGGGATGCCGCTTGGGTCCATGTGGTCACTCACAGGATCCTCAGCCACCATCCACTGCCTGCAAGCCGGGCGAAGAGCGCCAGTCCACAGTGGGGACGCAGGCAGAGATGGGATGCCGTGAAGCCATAGAATGCAAAACAAGATTCCTGTGAGCTGCAGGTGTGAAAACTGTGGGGGAAGAATTCCCTGCACAGAAACCGGAGTTCCTGGAAGATTCTTTAGTGCTGACAAGATACTCTGGGCCAGGAAGCAGCGCAAACACATGTAGGTGCAGCTATATGGTGCACACCTGGCCACTGCTCACCACCAGTGTCAGCAGCAGGGGCCCTGGACTTCTCCAGCAATGAGGAGTGCGAGCCCACCCCTGTCTTTGATTACAGGGCAGCCATTGCCCTTGGAAGTCACACTATCATTGGCAGGAAAGCCACTAAGAAAACTGATAAACCCAGATTAAAAGATAAGGATGATCTAGATGTAACAGAGCTCCTTAATGAAGATCTTCTGGATCAACTTGTGAAATACAGAGTAAATCCTGGTTATGTTGTAGGAACTACCAGGAACCAGGTCAGTTCTCTAAGAAATCCCTTCTCTATATTTCTCTCTGAGAATGGCAATCTACCTGAATGCTGTTATTTTGGCACACACAACTTGTTCTCCTAATTGTAATAACTGTATAAAAACATTTGTGCACAATTGGCTGAAGAGCTAAAATAATGTGATTTCACCTTGATAAATGTAATAATGCTTTAAAAAGAAATCAAGACATATAAATGGACTTCATTTACAAAGTTTTTGAATTTAGACTAGTAGATCACCTTATGGCAATATGAATAATATATTTAGCTCTGGAACTTTTTGTAGGCTTTATTTTTTAATATGGGCATCTTATTTCATTTTTGAGAAAAACGTATATTGTTTTTGTGTATTTGGAAACAAAAAGAGTGAACCATGGTATTATAATGTGAAGCTACACATTTAAATACCAAAAATTCTTATAGAACAAGAGCCAGAAAAGGACAGGAGTAGCTATTCTAATATCAGGCAAAATAGACTTTAAATGCAAAACTATTGTAAGAGACAAAGATGGACACTAAATATTAGTAAAAGGGATAATCTCTCAAGAAGAAAGAACAATCATAAACATTTATGCACCTAATCCAGGTCCCTCAAAATACATGAGGCAAACTCTGGAAAAACTAAGTGGAGAAATAAATGCCTCTACAATTATAGTGGGGGGATTTAATACACGATTATCATCATTAGACAGAACATCTAGACAGAGAATAAATAAAGAAAAAAAAAACTCTGAACAATACATTAGAGGACCTGGACATAATACACATATATAGAACACTACACACAAATACATCAGGATTTGCATTCTTATTGAGTGCACATGGATCATACTCCAAAAAAGACCACATTTACCTTGAAAATAAAGAAAATGACAACACAATATATCAGAAACTATGGGATGCAGCCAAAGCTGTCCTGAGAGTGAAGTTCATAGCCATAAACATATATTAAAAAAGAAGAAAGAATTAAAATTGAAGACCTAATGTCACACTTGGAGGAATTGGAAAAACAACAACAAACTAAACCTAAAGGAAGTAGAAAGAAGGAAATAACAAAGATTAGAGCAGAACTAAATGAAATAGAGAATAAGAAAGCACTAGAAAAAATAAATCCAAAAGCTGGTTCTTCGAGAAATCAATAAAATTGGCAAACCCTTAGCCAGACTAACAAAGAAAAAGAGAGAACAGATTCAAATACACAAAATAAAGAATAAGCAAGGGGATATCACTACTGACCCCACAGAAATAAAGAGTATCATAAGAGGATATTTTGAAAAATTATATGCCAACAAGAATGATAATTTAGAGGAAATGGACAAGTTTCTAGAAACTCAAAAATAGCCTACATTGATGAAAGAAGAAATTGATGAACTCAACAGTCCAATTACAAGTAAAGAGATAGATTCAGTCATCAAAAACCTCTCAACTAAGAAGAGACCAGGACCAGATGGCTTCACAGCTGAATTCTACCAAACATTCCAGAAAGAGCTAACAACAATTCTGCTTAAGCTCTTCCAAAGAATAGAAGTAGAAGCAATATTGCCTAACCCATTCTATGATGCGAACATTACCCTAATACCAAAACCAAAGAAAGATAACACTAGAAAGGAAAATTACAGACCAATTTCTCTAATGAACCTAGATGCTAAAACCCTCAACAAAATACTTGCTAATCACATTCAACAACATATCAAAAAGATTATACACCATGACCAAGTGGGTTTCATCCCGGGTATGCCAGGATGGTTCAATATAAGAAAATCAATCAATGTAATACACCACATAAACAGATTGAAAGAAAAAAATCACATGACTACCTCTATAGATGCAGAAAAAGAATTTGAGAAAATACAGCACTTTTTCCTGATAAAAACACTTCAAAAGATACGAATAGAA